>JAZHYW010015696.1:0-18395 GCA_037355805.1 Ixodes ricinus
AGAACGACCCCTGGAAGCTTCGAAGTTTAAATGGACAAGATAGCGATTTCCATGGCAACGTAGACGAGTTAGTCTACGTTGTCCTTGCCATGACACCCGCATCACCCCAGCCTACGAGCATACCTTCGGTGTTTCCTGCCCGCCCGGCGTCGGTGAATCTTCGACGCGGCGGCGGCCATTAATCGCACTGCCAGGTGATGCTTCCGTGCAGCGCTCTGGGCATAACTCCGGTGTCTGTTACATCGTCGGCCATGAAACCGATCATCAACGCGGAATGACCATCAGCGGTAAACGTCCCCATCGTAGTAGGCCCTGGTGACCTTCCGGCCAGTAACATAACGTCTGTGAAGGCGAAGCTCGCCGCCGCGGAGATTCTGGACATTCGCTTCGGCATCTAAGATCACCCCAACTGGACGGCAGAAAATGCCCCCGGTGCCGAACTCCTCGCCGGAGCATCAGCCTGCCTCGACGGCATAAAGTCTGCCGACGCTGCCAGCTGGAAGACCTACCAGAGGCGGCCTATGGCGATGCCTTACCTGCCCGCTGCGCGGCCGGCCACGACCGTCGGCTGCGCGGCAACTGCGGGTGCGCGCGAAATTACGCTGCGCCCAGCGTCGCAGCTGGCCGGCAAACGCGCCAGGTCTGAACTCCGAACTCACGGTTGGGTATAACTGCCTCCTCCCTCCTGCGGCGACGGCCTGTCCGACTACCAGGCCCCGAAGTGTTGGCCGTCAGCCCGGCTATCCTGCTGTCGAAACCGGTAAACACCACACCGGCTGCGGAATTCAGACGCGTCTGGAACGCGGCGAAAACCGAACGCGGTCGAGATATCTATTACTGCAGTCAACAGAGAACCTGTGGAGGGCAAACTGGGGCCAGCAACTGGAGCGAGGACTCTATATCGTCAGCGTACCGTCATCGTGGGCCGCCTACGGTAGACAACGCTCTGCCGCGCGGCTGAATCATTCCGAGGAACAGGCAATACAGTCGCTGCAATGGCGGTGCCGAGACTGGAAGCGAGTTGGCGGCAGATCAGAATTTTGTCCACTCCTGCACCCGCAGCGGCTTGCGGGAAGGACTTCACCGCGCGCTCTGGCTGCAGCTGCATCCCGATACATCCGCGGACAGCAGTGAACGCAATGACCTCCCCCTTCCATCCTGTTTTCACGCACCTGCGAGTCATCACCCTGAACGTTCAGAACTTCTGGTAGAAACAGATCAATTTCTCCGCCCGTTACGGCCTCCTGATGCGAAACAGACTCCCTGCTCGACTTCCCGAAACCCAGCCTTTTGAAAGGTGGACTTCTTTCATACGCCGCCACACACGTCATTTTAACCGCTCGCTCCCTCAACTCAACGCGATGCTGACCCCGACGAAGCGTATCGCTTTGTTTCTCCTGGACACGCGCTTTCACAGCCCAGCGCTCACCAGCTGCGTCCATCTGCTCGACGCGCACTACTCCGCTGGCTTCAACTGCGTCGTCGATTCCCGGCTGCGCAGCAGTGTTGTACAGACGAACCACCGAACTGACCGCCCAGTGCAGAACTTCGACGAAATGGACTGCTGGACTCGCTCCATGTACCGCTTTCGGCATTACTTACCTGGCAACGGAAGACTCAAGCAGCCGCCTGGAGCAGATGCTACATCTCCGGCCTGAGCCCCTCTGTCACCACCTGCTGCTTTCTTCCTCCCGCCACGTACATCTCCGCCGCCGTCAATCATGGAAACTCCGCTTCAGCAGCGCGGCCAGTTCTCAACGCGCCTGGCAATCTCGGTACGCACCCGGCTGCTACGAAACAAGCTGCGACTGCCGAGAAACGCTTGCCTGTCTCCCGTGACAGCAGGCCATTGCTGAGCGGCTCCAGAACTGGCGGGGCTGGAGGGCCGTGCCCTGCGTCGGCGGCACTCAGCCTTCCAAAGATACATCACTGCGGTCAGATCGTAACGAAACGGCGCAGAATCCGTTGATGCAGGGCCTTTGCAACGCTCAGCGTACCGGCGCTGGCGCAATACCAATCATCAGCAGAATACGCTACCGCAAGTGCGGAGCGACATTCACTGCGATGCCGACACCCCAGGCGCCACAGCGGCCGAAGCGAAGCCGTCGGCGCTTCAGGCCTGGCCTTCGAATCGACGGCGGATTGCCTGCAAACCTCGTGGCGCACCCTTCCTCTTCCGCAGATTCCCCGAACAGCCCAGCTGCATGGCCCCCGAACGGCCGCTGCCCTGTCAGCGAGCTGGGTCGCTGGCGCAGATTTTCGAGCCTTCTGGGGTGCCCGTCATGTGCCGTTCTCGAATTTCACCCGGAACACCGCCTTCCCGTCGTTCCGGCGGGCAGAATCGTTCTTCTTCTAAGGAAGGAGGACCCCAACGACCCGGGCGCGTGTATCTACATCACCTCCTCAACGCGAGCTACAAGCTGCTAGCGTCGATCATCACACAGCGCCCGCCCGCAGCATAGCCGGACGTGGTGACACCCCGCCAGGTTGTCTTTCGATCGTCGGCCGCAGCATTCACCTCTAACATCCCTGACAGGACGTGGTGCAGTATGAGACGCTCACCCTAGTAGAGACCTGGTCGCCTCCTCGACCAAGCGAACTCGGCCGGGTGTACCCGTTCCTGGCCGATGCTCACCGCTCGTATTCCCCTGAGAGGGTTCGACTCTTCGAGACGCTCTATTGAAAAGCGATACAATGTCTAAACGGCGGCGTGACGGCCTTCCCGGTCTGGGGAATCCCGCCGAGTACCCGCCGCTGCTCTTCGTCCTTGCCTGTTGCCTACAACGTCGGCAGGAGCCCCAGGTCCGCGGATACTGCCCGAAACGGCAGTGAAGGTACGCCTGTGGCTGGCATAGCTGCGGGACCGACGACCTCAGGCAGCTCTCTTCGAGACTACGGTCGGCGAGCTCAATGAGTGCTGAATAGGTGCTCCGCCTGGCCCTGTAGCCCGTCCCGGCAAGACCTTCGGTCACGATGCATAGTACCTGCGCTCATCGAGTACTCGGCGGACATGTGGCGTGCGACATCGAAGGAGAATGGACCGCGCTACCATTACGCTCTCCCCAATGACGCCGGTACCTAGCCTACTCTGGCTGCGGGCACCTCTGTATCTGGCACGCCCTTGCATTTCATCCGGCGGAGTCAAACTTCCTGCTGGTGAGACGGAAATCGCGGCCGATTGCCTCCCGCGCGAGCGCATCGCGCCCACAGTGCTCTTCGTTTTATGCTGGAATGCTGCGCGACCTGGACCGGCCCGATCCCTCGCGTTCACCCCTTCGTCAACTCCGCCGAGACCTGATCGCCTCCCTCGACCAAGCGAAGGCTTTCGACCGGGTGGAGCGCCCGTTCCTCCGTAGCCGTGCTCACCGCTTTCGGTATTCCCCCTGAAGGGGTTCGACTCTTCGAGACGCTCTACAGTGACATGAAGAGCGACCTGTGTCTAAACGGCGGCGTGACGGCCAGCTTCCCGGTCACAGGGGGTCCGCCAGGGTTGCCCGCTCTCGCCGCTGCTCTTCGTCCTTACCCTGGAGCCCTTCCTAGCCAACGTCGACAGGAGCCCCCAGGTCCGCGGACTCCACTGCCCGGAAACGGCGAGGTGAAGGTGTCGGCGTACGCCGACGACATTACACTGTACCTGCGGGACACCGACGACCTCGGAGCGGCTCTCCGGATCTTCGAGACCTACGGGTCTCTCTCCGGAGCGAGGCTCAATGAGCAGAAGAGCGCGGTGCTGTGGGTTAACCGGCCGCCTGACCCCTCTTCGCCGATCCCGGCAAAGACTTCGGTCACGATCCTTGGTGTCACCTACCGCTCGTCGGGAGTCTCGGCGGACATGTGGACGCGCCTGGCGTGCGACATCGAGGAGAAAGTGGACCGCGCTCGAGCCTACGCTCTTCCCCTGGCCGAGCGCCGGTACCTAGCCTACTCTGTCTTCTGCGGGCGCCTCTGGTATCTGGCACAGGCGGCGCTCCCGCCCACACGTTTCATCCGACGGGTCAAAAGCGCACTCTTCAGCTTCTTTTGGTCAGAGAAGACAGAGCTCGTCACCCGGCCGGTTGTCTGCCTCCCGCGCGAGCGTGGAGGGTGGGGCTTCCCTGTGTCGACATCGCGCCCACAGTGCTCCAACTCAAGACCATGCTGAAGATCTTGCGCGACGAGCCTGGACCAGCCCGATCCCTCGCGCTCTACTTCGTGGGGCACTCCCGCCGAGACCTGGGAGTCGAGTCGCCGAGCTCACCGGGCCCCTGTGCCGAAACCCCGCCGCCAGACTACCGAAGGGCAATCCAGCTCTTCAAACGTCTGGAAGAGCGGGCACCCCAGCTGGACGTCGTGGAGACACCGACGGCTCGTCTCACCGAGGTTCTCCTGGAACCGCAGATTTCGGCAACGCAGGTGGAGCTCGGAGACTCTTTCTCCTGGTCCCGCCTCACTTCTTCGTATCTCCCGGGGCACCTACGGGACTTCGAATGGCAGCGCGGCTGGGGCGTTCTCCCCAGCAAAGACCGCCTGCTCCGCTGGGGCGTGTCGCGCACGGACGAGTGCCCAAACTGCGGGAATCGCGAAACAAACGTGCACGCGGTGAAGGAGTGCGTTGTGGCGCGGACGTTCTGGCGCGTCATCCGCACCAGCTTCCACGGTTTGGGCGTAGGCCTTTACCTACTGCGCGGGAGATGCCCTCCGGGCGTCTTCGTCCGCCTCCTCCTCGCCGCGGCCGAGTACGTGCTCTGGAGGAACCGGTGCTGCGCGGTGAGGCAGGCGCGTCGATCGCGTGCTCTCTGGCCCCTCCTGTGGCGGCTCCGGCGGGAGCTGGTGGGACACCTCGAGGAACAACTGTTTTTCCTCGGAGAACAGGAGTTCCTCAGGCGCTGGTCCTGCCGGTACCTGAGCGTTCGCGACTCGCGGATTGAACTCCGCTTCAGGTACTTAGACAACCTCTAGGCCCCTGAGTTCAGAGCGGTGCCGTTGGGGGTGCGGGCGCGGGTGTGCGGCTCTGGGGTAACGCTTCGGCCGCGTGAGTGATCGCGCGGACGGGACACCTCGCGGGAGTGCGCCCTCGGGCCTGTGCGTGTAGCGGCGCGGCAAAGACCCGTCAACTGTACAGACACTGGTTCGCGTATATTTGTGTACACATTGTTCCTATCCTCTGCGCGTTTCTTCCATAGTCCTGTCCACAGTGTTGTAAATAAAATTTTCTAATCAGACCGATTAGCCAATCGCCTTGCGAGGTTTGGGTCGTCTGTATGTTAGTATCCGTTTGTGTCCGGCTAGCAGGTAGGGAAGGCAATGGCGCTACTTTCCCAGGATCCAGTGACTTTAATATGGGCCAGTTGGTACATATCTACGGTGGAAAAGCGCTGAAAAATACACGGACAGAAAGAAGGACCGGACAGGAAGCTATGCTTGGCAAGTAGGTCGTTATATGAAGATTAAAATATATAGTCGTCCCAGAACGGACCCCTGAGGAACACCAGGCACGACTTTGATAAGGCAGATTCGTTACCATTAGTAACTGAGTACTGCAAGCGGAAATAGAGGAAGAGAGACGTATCGATGAAAATGTCAGTGGGTCAGGACGAATAAATGCAAATTTAGAGTAGTCTATGATGAGCAGCACGATTGAGTGTTTTACGCAAATTCAGGAAAACGGCGTCCATCTGAGCGTGACAATGTCTTGCATGAATGAAGTCAAAGAGCTCCGTATAGCAGGAGAGTCCCTCTCTAAATCCATGATGCTGTTTCGAGAAAAATATATTTGTTAATTGTTAGATGAGTCATAATGGGAGAGTAGAGTAAATGCACTTATTTCATTTCTTAAATTCTTCGAGCAGTTCTTAGAGATCTCGCAAGATACATTTATTTCCTAATAATAATTTAATTAGACTTTCGGAAAAATTAGATATTTCTCAAAAGATTATCCCAATCGCTTCTATTTTGTTTTCCCTTAATTTTTAAGGGAAACCGCCTAGTGGCAACAACACATGGACAAGGCTCAGCAAGTAGCATTTAGTTGTACTTTTAATGACGGCCTCTTGAAGAAACAAGAAGGAATTCTAAATGCTTTGACAATTTCCGTGTAGCTGTTCACCGTGTGTATTTTGAGCGCAAAACGATGAAAAGGACATGCTATAGATCGCGAGAAAAACGAAATAGGAGAACGAAGAGAACGAAGTGCAAAACAAGATCGCCTGACCGAATACCGAACGACACCACGCACATCGAACGCCTCAACGGATCGCAACGTTTCTTACTAATGTAGATATTGTACATAAACCTTTTTATTCCTCCTCTTAACGTTATTTCACAAATGCCAGCTATTATCTATTCGTTTGCATGAGTCTCGTAAGAAACACATACTGAATCTTAGCACTTAATTTGTGAGCATTAAACAATAGGTTACGCAACAATCGCTTACCCTACGCTACGAGCAGGACGATGAATACCCAGAAATACATGTCACATTGGGGATTGTTTTACCTCTATATTTTTGTTGCTGTTATAGATGCACATTTTTTAAATCTATATACAGTACTGACAGAGGAGACATGTCGCGCCCCTCGCTCTTTTAAAGATATATAGTTATTGCCATGGTCATAAAGCGAGATTTCACGAGGTAACACCGGACGAATAAACACGAGTTCTGCGTCAGAGGTCTGGAAAAGCGGCAGACTCATAACGTTTATTCATTTTTTTGAAAAGGTTACGTTTACGTTTTGGAAATATCTATGCGTGTTCACAAGGGAGTCCTTATATTCTGTTAGAAAGGTCATTCTTTATTAGCG
Source organism: Ixodes ricinus (assembly GCA_037355805.1). Lineage (NCBI taxonomy): Eukaryota > Metazoa > Arthropoda > Arachnida > Ixodida > Ixodidae > Ixodes > Ixodes ricinus. Next base: position 6,780 of record JAZHYW010015696.1, read on the forward strand.
TCCGGTCACCCGACCATTAAACATCATGGCTTTCGCTATCATAGTGTTTATGACGCGGAGCGCGTTATTATTTTCCTCCGTTTCCGGATCCAAAGTCCTCTCCGGCGGCGCTTCACCCGACCATAAACAGCACCTTTTGGTTTCCTACGCTTCCATAATCCCGTGGCGACAATTACTTTGATCACGAAGAAATGAAAGATTCAAATGTGCAGAAAGACCTGCAATGCAATGTTAGACGGCCGCTCGGTAGGTGAGCGGCGCACAATGGTGAATAGACTGACAACGTGACCAGAATAGCTCTCAATCCAGCTTGTGGAGGCTTCTATATGTTACCATGTTGAGAATGTGACATAGGGTATAATATTTTAGTTGATTGTAGTCGATTGTGATAGCGTTGATGGTTTTATGAACAATCTGCTCACTTTGTCGAGCGAGCCTTAACGTAATTGTAGGCCGAACTGTTACTTAGATCATATTGTTGAGTTGGTGCTGTATTGCCTTATCGGTGATATTATTGTCATACATGATTTGATGTATTGTACAGTGGCATCTATAGTAGTCTAGAATTGTGTAAATTTAACTCTATGCTCATGTTTTCTAAACAATCGATCTTGCTGTTTTTTTGTTTTTTTACTTTGTGTGCCACAGCTGCGCTGTAACTGGTTTTGATCATATTTACGCGTCTGATTGAAGAGCGTGCATTTCGTAATATCGGTGTTTTGTATGTTTTTGTAACCATTACTCCTGTAACAACCCGATTCCGGGTGAACAGTAATATTAAATAATAAATAATTAAATATCTTCAAACCCTTCTTTGTGACTCCGAGTCAAAGCGCCAGCCTGCAGATCCCCAGTTGGCGAACTCGAAATCCTGCCGAAGTGCACGCAATATAACGGAAGTCTTCTACGGAAAAACAAAAGACAAAAAAATCTAGTTGCGCATCAAAAAAAATAATATAAAAAAAGCACGGTGGCTTAAATTTAATCTTATCCCTCTGCTGGGACGTGCCAGATTCCCTTCGTTGGACTTAATTTAAATTTATAAATTTAAAATAAATTTAAATCTCTACCAGACTTCCTTGACCATTTTTATTGTGAAAATGATTATAGACAAAAATCACATATAAAACAAAGGAGTCGGAAAATAACCGTGTTTCATCTATCGATCAGCTGAATAAATTTGTCTAATTTTTTTCAAGCTGAATATAATATGACAGTTAAGAGGCTCTTTAAAATGGCGTAGATATCGCCTCATAGATATGTTGGTCTAATGGGAAACTTCTTTAAAATGACGGAAACATATAACTGCTTTCTGTCTCAATAAAAAAAAAAAAACTCAAAAATTGGGAAACGCAGCTATACCAGACGCGTGGTATAGTTGAGTTTCGGGCGTCATTTTATGTCTTCTCGTTTTTAAACAGGTCCTGACTGCCGACAAAAGACGCATTTGGTAAAACAGTGTTCACTCTGCGTGCTGAATCAGAAGAGTGGCTGCTGACTCCGCACGCGACTCCGGAATGCCACCTTGAGAAGTTCGTGCGTCCTTCGCGGTATACGTTCTCCCCATGGAGTTATGCCCCAAAATTGAGTTTATACTAATTCCGAGGTTGCGGGTTTTTGGGCTGGACTCCGTTCTTACGAACGTTCAGAAACGAAAAATGCATATTTGGACACTCAAGAGAAACAGGTATGAGAAGACAACTTTGTACCGTTTTAACCCCCCGCCCTCCTTCTAAGGCTGTTTCTTTTTCTTTTTTCTCCTTTTTTTTTTCGTATGCATCCGCGTTTTGCGCGCGCGTTGCTCATTTTCCAGTACGAGAAGCTCGAATGTCTTCAACAATAAAGCATGCAGGAGTGTTGATACCTAAGCAGTACAATTGTGTAATGACTCCGAAGCAATACGAGATACTTGATTATCACTTCTTCTCTGCTTAAAGCCTCGGGCCTATTCTCAACCAGGCTGAGAAAGGTTACTTGAAAAGGACATCTGAAGAGCCACGGGAAGCCGAAGCAGTTTCTTGAGTAATAAGTTGCGTGTTAGAAACAAAAATTTTCAAAATCGCTCTTTTCTTTTGTTTTAACAGCGGTAAAATTTAAAGGAACCTAACAAGCTACAGCATCGTATTGCTTGTCATTTTACGCAATACAGGTCAGAAAAATAGTCTAGTCATCGGCCCACCAGGTTAGACCTCCAACACCTGGTGTTTGGGAGAGGATGTCGCAGGGGTCATGTTGCTATTTGCATGTTTCTAATATTCAAGAAAAGATGTCATTAAGAGGCCTGTTCCAGATCAAGTTTCTGTGTATTATTAATCTTCATTGCACATCCTCAATGCCCCCTTCAAAACGTCCATGGGAGAAAGAGCAAAATTAATTTCAAAATGACAAGCACACAAATTAAAGGCTGCTCTCAAAATAACGATGGTCGAAAAAAAAAATCGGTGCAAACAAGAGGAGGATGTTTTTAGAAGAATGTGTCGTTTTCAGCGCTCACATACTGCGCGCAGCGAGTATATAGTGTGTTTAAAGAAAGTATACGCAGTTTTCTAAACAAAGCCATGAAAGCTACAAATGCGTTCTGTGCAGGTGAGATTGGCCAGAGTTACATAATACGAGGACAAATTGTCACTTTAAAAGGGATTATAAAAAACAATATTGTTAATTAAGTTGTTAATTTGTACAAATAGGTATATATTTTGACACCGAACGTTACTGAGCCTCATGGAAAAAATGAAAGTGTTTACACCTTCCTGTAATGCCGAATTAGAGCGCAGCTCTTGAGGAGGAGATTGGCCAGAGTTACATAATACGAGGACAAATTGTCACTTTAAGAGGGATTATAAAAAAACAATATTGTTCATTAAGTTGTTAATTTGTACAAATAGGTATATATTTCGACACCGAAAGTTACTGAGCCTCATGGAAAAAATGAAAGTTGTTTACACCTCCCTGTAATGCTGAATTAGAGCGCAGCTCTTGAGGAGGAGGAGGGAGGGTACGAAATGAAGGGTATGCCCCTCCTCCCCTGCCGTACCCTCCTCTCCTGCTCCCCTCTTATTTAGCGTGACTCTTTCGCCAAATTTAGAGGGGAAATTTTAGCGCTAAATTTAGTGCGGAATTACTTCTGCTAAATTTAGCAGGGAAATTTTTCCGCTCAATTTAGTGGGTAATTTTTTCACTAAATCTAGGGCGAACATTTTTCTGCTAAATTTAGCAGGGAAGTTTTTCGCTAAATTTAGCGGGAAATCTTTCCGCTAAAATTAGCGGGAGAATTTTTTTTCGCTTAATTTAGCTCGGAAATTTTTCCGCTAAATTTAGTAGGGAAATCTGTACGCTTGTTTTACGGGGAAATTTTTATGCTAAATGAGGCGGGGAAATTTTTCCGCTAAATTTTGCGGAAATTTTTCCGCTAAAGTTAGGATATTTTCCTACTACATTTAGCGTGGAACTTTTTCCGTAAATTTAGCACGGAATTTTTCCACTGAATCTAGCGGGGAAAGTTGTCAGCAAAATATAGCGGGAAATTTTTCCTCAAAATTTAGCAGTTAAATTTTTACGATAAATTTAGCGGCGAATTTTTCCTGTATATTTAGCGGGGATATTTTTCTGTCAAATTCAACGGGGAAAACTTTCCGCTAAATTTAGTGGAGAATTCTACCGCTAAATTTAGGCGCCGTGCGACATCACGAGGGTGACGTCAATCGTGACCCTCGTGACATCATTATGGGAAACGTCCCATAATGCAACGCGTGGTTACGCCGACGGCGCCGGCGCCGGCGACTCTGACGGCGACGCCGCTCAATCCGGAAACAGGCGCCTTAGGGCTGCGCACTAAAAACACGGAGTCAGTCAGTTTTCAGAACATTGAATCCGATGTGCTAATTAAAGTTAGCAGTCATTCAATGGGCGAAAGGGTAGCACTACGAAAACGCGGAAGTCATTCTTGTGGTCCTATAATAGACCCTTTCCTAAATCCAGTGCTGTCTGGTGGTTTATATAGTAGTTTAGGTTTTGCCATATCAATGGCGGAAATGAACTTGTATCGGCACCGTCACTTTCGCAAGTCAACGGCACGCGAGGAAGTGTTCAATGTGAGTTCTTTTTCGATCACTTTCAGTTCGATGGTGACCAAGAACCTGCAGTCAGAACAATAGCTCCAACCCACACAGATGCCTCGAGAACATTCTATACACCAAAGGGCTCTAAAGCCGATTGTGTGCCGCCCACAAATTTGCTGATTCTGGGTCAGAAATGAACGCTTACATATCTCTTGTGTTCCATTCCTATGTCACATCGTATGAACTCCCGAATGCACAGGCCTCGCAACATCCGCTTAGGAGCATCTTCAACGTCTTTCTTTATCAGTCACTAGAAGGCCGCCATTGGTATGGCACAGATGCCGTTCCACAGATGATGATAGTGATCAAAGTGGCCAGACTGAATTTCGGAAAGGGTCTATTGGCTAATTTAGCGTTGTTTGGATGCCACTGAGGAAGATTCTAATTTTAGCTATTTGCTTATTATCACTAACCCATCAGCTAATTAAGAATTTTTAGTTACTTTGACTTAGAGTGACAATTAGTCTCCCAATGTATGTGCCCCTGGCCGTGGGACTGCCTGTACAGATCGCATTAGATTACCTTTCATCGATTTTTGTTTGAACATGCTTAAGTCTTGATTTTTAACACATACCATGTATACCAAAGAAAAGCATTCCTCACACGAGTGACTACGGAGTGTCAGAACCTCAACATTGAACATAAGAGAGGATATTGGTGGTCAAGAAAATACGGTTGAAGCGTATTACGCTTAAAAATATTTTCCACAGTGGTTTATCGTTGGTCGTTCCACGAGGTTAACACAAAGTTGGAGTTCAGGATTCCTTTCGCCATTTATTTTACGAGAAGAAATTATGACCAGTGCCTAGAGTCGAGTCTTTAATTTAGACATTGAAGAATATCGTAAGGGTACCTTCGGAGCAGCTTTGTTAAAAAGCCGTGATTGATCAATAAATGTTTGATAAGACAGCCGCCTAATCATTTACTTAAAGAAGCAATGAAGACGATTTTAATTTTTTACAGAAGTGTGTGTTTGAGTTTGTATAGACCTTGCAATATGTTCCAAGTTTCAACTTCTTATACAATTCTATGAAGCGTACTATTTCGTACAAATAAATAAACAAAACCGACAGTGACGTTTGGCCTTTCCCGCTATACAGCCTCGCCTAAAAACGGAAATGACGTCAACATGAACACCTTCAGTGTCGATAGAATTTAACGGTCATGAGCGCAGGTGACGAGGTGAGCTGTAGCGGCGTTTAATGGTGGGTTTACACTTGCGTATTCGCGGACGGATCCGCGTGGCAACGAGAACGGATTTAGTGCCGGGTGACAAAATCGACTCGTAGTTGGTGGAAAATCTGGATCTGGGTCCCGGGCCGATCAAGATTTTCCACTGACGACTGAGCGGATTTCGCTTTTGGACTCCAAAATCCGTTCGGCCAGCAAATTCTCCAGTGTAAACACAACATTACGGTTTGAGAGCTCTGCACTGCGTTACGACTGCGTGTAGCTATGACATTCGTACCTCATATGCCGCTTGCCAGGTACTCCGTACATTGATTGCCATGCTTCACACGAAGCACGGATGACCCGGTGACTCGGGGCCGTTTGTTGACGCAACGCAGTCAAGCGCATTTAAACGCAAGTGTGCATATACGCATCTTATTTTTGGACAACCCTGTTTATTGCCAATCCCGATGCGAACGGCGCTATCGCATTGCGAAGAACAATAATTGATATGCGTTGCTGTGTAACGTACAAATTGAGACTGAACACAGTGACAGGCTTAACGCGGACGCCTTCAGCTTCACTCAACTGAAAACGTGACACATGCATGGTCTTGCTCGAGTATAGACGTTTCCTGTTTCCTGTCGTTCTTTGTCACGTGGGTTCCGCATCCAGAATGCGGGACGAAAAAATAATTGTACATTTCAACCTGGAACATGCGAGAAAAATAGGTGAGGCAAACAAAGAATATGACAATCACGTATTTATCGTAAACACCTACAGTGGCGGGCGTGGAGAGATCAAAACGATGTTTTAGCACATACCAGGAGTGACGATATTCAAGATGACTGCGCCCTCGTGGGAAAGGTGCAAAGGTTCGGCGTAAGAGTGACGGAGCCTGGGGCTCGCCCAGGGGCCTGTACGGATGTCCTCGTTCGCGTATAATCGAGCTCAACACTTCAGTACACCACACGCGCAGTAAGGTCTTGTTGGATGAAACTCTGGATGGAAGATCTGCTGGAAAGATCACGGCGTGCTTGACGAAGTCTGACAGAAGGGTTTTGACATGGATCAGGAGTAGTACAGGGAACTGCAGTGCGCCAGCCTTGAATAGTTCCTGCAGCTCCCTTTCACGCGAGGAATTAAGAATTGCTGTGCCAAAGCGGAGACAACATAAGGATGCGCCATTTTAGTTTTTCTCACGATAGTATTTTCCTTATACTGCATTGAACGTTTCTGGCAAAAATGTCCAAATTTTGTTTTTAATAAATTAGTAAAGAAAACTTTTTTTCTAACAACACATGATCACAATCGATCTCCGTTCACTTCGACCATTTGTATGAGGAGTCTCAATTGACGTCTTGTTTATACATCACTCAAAAGCAGACATTTTTCGCAGTGTCCGGTGTCACTGTCACCGGTTCCGGGGGATCTGTTAAGTTAATTTGTGCGGCGCGCAAGCGTCACATCGGACTACGACTTCTTGAAAATTAACTGGAATACACATGACATATATTTCAATCATTAAACTGCGCTACCGAATTGTCTTCATTGTCTTTTCAATCTGAATTGGCGGAAACGTTACTACAAAACAAACCAGCTTCGAGACTTTTCTTGTTTTGAGGTTCATAAAACACAAAACGCTAGCCTTAGAAAGCAACAGATGCACCATTGTAATATAAAGTACCACGCACAATGACTAAAAATATCTCGAAAGTTGAGTTCCCAGGCCCGAAGACAGTAGTAGGAAAAGGCACTACTTTCTCTGTATGCAGATTTCACAACTGCTTTCGTGCCGGTGATCACCATATTCAGAGAAAAGTCTACTACGACTTCTTGAAAATTAGCTGGAATACACATGACATATATTTCAATCATTAAACTGCGCTACCAAATTGTCTTCATAGTCTTTTCAATCTGAATTGGTGGAAACGTTACTACAAAACAAACCAGCTTCGAGACTTTTCTTGTTTTGAAGTTCATAAAACACAAAGCGCTAGCCTTAGAAAGCAACAGATGCACCATTGTAATATAAAGTACCACGCACAATGACTAAAAATATCTCGAAAGTTGAGTTCCCAGGCCCAAGACAGTAGTAGGAAAAGGCACTACTTTCTCTGTATGCAGATTTCGCAACTGCTTTGGTGCCGGTGATCACCATATTCAGAGAAAAAAGTCTACTACGACTTCTTGAAAATTAGCTGGAGTACACATGACATATATTTCAATCATTAAACTGCGCTACCAAATTGTCTTCATTGTCTTTTCAATCTGAATTGGCGGAAACGTTACTACAAAACAAACCAGCTTCGAGACTTTTCTTGTTTTGAGGTTCATAAAACACAAAGCGCTAGCCTTAGAAAGCAACAGATGCACCATTGTAATATAAAGTACCACGCACAATGACTAAAGATATCTCGAAAGTTGAGTTCCCGGGCCCGAAGACAGTAGTAGGAAAAGGCACTACTTTCTCTGTATGCAGATTTCGCAACTGCTTTGGTGCCGGTGATCACCATATTCAGAGACAAAAGTCTACTACGACTTATTGAAAATTAGCTGGAATACACATGACATATATTTCAATCATTAAACTGCGCTACCATATTGTCTTTATTGTCTTTTCAATCTGAATTGGCGGAAACGTTACTACAAAACAAACCAGCTTCGAGACTTTTCTTGTTTCGAGGTTCATAAAACACAAAACGCTAGCCTTAGAAAGCAACAGATGCACCATTGTAATATAAAGTACCACGCACAATGACTAAAAATATCTCGAAAGTTGAGTTCCCAGGCCCGAAGACAGTAGTAGGAAAAGGCACTACTTTCTCTGTATGCAGATTTCGCAACTGCTTTGGTGCCGGTGATCACCATATTCCGAGACAAAAGTCTACTACGACTTATTGAAAATTAGCTGGACTACACATGACATATATTTCAATCATTAAACTGCGCTACCAAATTGTCTTTATTGTCTTTTCAATCTGAATTGGCGGAAACGTTACTACAAAACAAACCAGCTTCGAGACTTTTCTTGTTTTGAGGTTCATAAAACACAAAACGCTAGCCTTAGAAAGCAAGCAGATGCACCATAATAATATAAAGTACCACGCACAATGACTAAAAATATCTCGAAAGTTGAGTTCCCAGGCCCGAAGACAGTAGTAGGAAAAGGCACTACTTTCTCTGTATGCAGCTTTCCCAACTGCTTTGGTGCTGGTGATCACCATAATCAGAGAAAAAAGTCTACTACGACTTCTTGAAAATTAGCTGGAATACACATGACATATATATCAATCATTAAACTGCGCTACCAAATTGTCTTCATTGTCTTTTCAATCTGAATTGGCGGAAACGTTACTACAAAACAAACCAGCATCGAGACTTTTCTTGTTTTGAGGTACATAAAACACAAAACGCTAGCATTATAAAGCAACAGATGCACCATTGTAATATAAAGTACCACGTATTAATGACTAAAAATATCTCGAAAGTTGAGTTCCCCGGCCCGAAGAAAGTAGTAGCAAAAGGCACTACTTTCTGTAATGCAGCTTTCGCAACTGATTTGGTGCCGGTGATCACCATATTCAGAGAAAAAGTCTACTACGACTCTTAAACTGGTAAAAACTAATGGCGCGAAATAGCCAGAAGCAGCATGTCTACCGGCTACATGTGCAAAAGGAGGTAGAGGTTTGTAGTGCGTACTGCAAAGTGACTGTCTGCCTCGTAAAGGAAGCGATAATCACACTACATGGGTGCTTGGTAACAGTGTGTTTCACAGAAAATATTATTACAGTATTTTTGATGTCGCAAAAATTGCTTTCATTTTTCTCTTATATAAAATTCAACAAAGTCGTGACGTTGACAGCGAGGCTAAGAAGAACAGGAACTGCACCATCCCCTCATTATTGGAACCGTATTATAATTTTTGTGTCTATAAATTATATATCTTGTTAAATCTTCTACCCGATCAATTTTGTGTGTTATCCGCGCTTCTCTAGATATTCTCTCCCAAACTTCTAACTTCCTATTTATGATTGTAATCTCTATGTTCCCCCTGTTTTCATTCTCGGCCGCAAAACGCAGGTCAAATATGTTACCCCTTCAGAGAGTGCAGGACGAAGCCCCATGCGCTTTAAAAATACAGGTAAATGCCTCACGTTATCACGACACGTACGGCACAAATGTGTCTACCTCTTGAAATTTAGCTTATATTGTAAAACAATTAATGTTCGCAATCCAATAATTTTCGCAAAATTCGCGAATTGGAAAGTTCGCGAAAGTTAAGGGCACGCGAAAAGTTTGGTCCATAAGAGTTTCAATGCAGGCGCATGGAATTCGCAAAATGTGGTGGCCGCGTTTATGTCCTCTGTGTCCGATGCGCGAAAAATAGGGGCCGCAAAAAATAAGGGTTTTACAGTATACCTTTGACTTTAAAATGCCTCTAGGTTTCCGCGTGTCCAAAAATTAATTTTACGCGAAAAAAAAGAAAAATGTTTAGCGCAATTTAGTCGCGATTTAGTCGCAAATACGCGATTTAAATCGCGTATTTGCGACTACCGACTAAATCGCAAATACGCGATTTAGTCGGTAGTCACTTCCATTCCACTTGTCTTCTCTCTCGGAATTTCGGGCGCGTGGAGGAGAGGTGGATCGGCTTCGCTTTCACAATGAGGTGGAAAGAGTAATAGACCATCTCGTTGAGGTCGAAAGAGCGAATGACTATTCCGTGACGTCATGGACTTTGCTCTCAAGAATTCCAAATAAATCTCTTGCCGTCATTATTGCTCTAAATTTTTTTCGCGTAAACTTTAATTTTAAAAAATTTGTGTCCCAACAAAGTTGTTTAAAAAAATGTTGTTTTCTTTTCACCGGTTTTTTAACACTTCCCTTCTACTCAAACAGTTCAGCGCTTTCTTGTGGGTTATTATTCACCTGATTCTTTCTTTTTGTGGCAGCTCTTGTGACCTGCACACTGGTAAAGCTGATTTCTCTCGCTTTTTACCTTTCCCTATTTTGTGTTTGCATTTTTCATGTATAATTTATTATTTACTAATTGCTTCTCTGCTCCCAAAGGACGACCAGCCTGTGTCCCTTGCATCCCCTCATTTGGTGTGTTTCCATGCGTCCCCAGTGACAATCTGCACAAGCTCCTCTGTGGAATCTCCCCTCCTGATTGAACCTCTGGCCAAACCTCCTTGTGAAAATATGTCCAGGCACGATTACCACTATTTGTATACCTCGTACCACATCACATCTACACTGTGTCCGAAAAAAAATACAGCTTTTTTACTGCAAAATAAACTACACATCGCCTGACGCTCATTATCCGACGAATTGTAGCGCTTGCAGTCCGAACCAGTTGCCACGATTCAACACGAACCGCTACCTTATTAAGAAGTTATGAGATATTTACTGAAAATATCAATGGTGATGGTGCCCATTTGCGCCCCTTTTCGGTAACTGGCGCCATAGAGCTCCAGGTACTAGAAAGCTCTATCGGCCTCTGTCTTCCCAATAAAATTTTAAAAAAATCAAATAATTTTAAATAAAAAATTAATTAGTGATCGTAGCTTTAAAAAAAACTAATTTTGTTGTGTACAGTTTCCACTAAAAGTTAACGATGCCTCGCAATTCCTAATAGCTGGATTTAATTTAATTTCCCAATTTTTTTAATGTTAATCTACATATTTCTTTCACTCCTTGAGTCTTACCAGCAGTTATTTCTAATTTTTACAGAGTCTTCTACGAGGTCTTGTATTTTCAGAGGTTCCGTTTTCATCTTTAACAGCCCCACGCCGGTAGTACGAAAAAACCTTATATGTATAAGAAATGTCATTGTCCAATAAACGTATATGATCAAATAAGATTATTTAAGAGGACACGAGAACCTTATAAGAACACGTAAGATTAATTTAGAAAAGTTATCATTAACTGATAATACGTTTCTTAGAACTTATTAAAGAACCTTGGATTGTTCTCATATGTTCTTATAAGGTTATTGTGTGCTTTAATGTGATGTTGCTTGATCATATGCGCTTATTGGACAAATACGTTTCTTATGCATATAAGATTTTTTTACTAGGGAATTATCACTACCAAAACTTAGGCCAAGATGCCTTTTTCCTCTCCCACAATTCAGTCATTTTCTGTAACGCATAAAGGATACTTTAGTGTATACTATGTACTAGCTATGACCCCATGCAAAAGTGTGTACTCTGTTAGAAGCCATGTAATCCGTGCACAGTGACGGACGCAAGCGCAAGCTCCTTGCGTTGGATTGCGCGTCGGCTGCTTAAGCCGCTTGCGCAGCCGGATCTGCGCAAGGACT
>JAZHYW010015697.1:0-12030 GCA_037355805.1 Ixodes ricinus
ATAATAATAATAATAATAATAATAATAATAATAATAATAATAATAATAATAATAATAATAATAATAATATTTTTATTTGCACTTACTGGAAGGGGCCCATGTGGTGGTGTGCGGGGCTAGGCAGATGGGTGAAAACCCTTACGCAGAGCGCCTGCCAGCCAGCCACCACATGTGAAAAAACAAAACCGATATATAAGTGTACAAAATATGCACACTACAGAGAGTGCGTAAAAAGGAAAGAATGGGGAAAACATGTATCACATTATGACGAGGACGCCAGCTGCATCCCATACATTCTGGCAAGCTCTCGTGACTCTGCCCCGTTTGACGGCAGTGGACTGCGAGCACTGGGCGTAATTGCCCAGTTGTCAGTCAATGTTTCAACTACCTCGTTTCATCAATGGAAAGGTCAAATGAAAATCACGTTATCCAGAATGCACCGCATCATTTGTCAGATGCGCAGTGGACTGCGTAAGTTACTAGTCGATCTTTTGTTCTTGAGGCAAAAAATATTGAAGAGAACCACACTGGCAAAAGCTCACAAACGCACAGTTACTGTGTCGCCTGCTCCACACCTCGCCGTAACCGCTGGTTGAACTAAACTGTACGATGGTAATCGCGCGACTGCGCGGCGTCCATTTTCGATCTATGGCCCCGTTGCGTTCGTGCGCGTGCGCAAGCATTTGCCGAATTTTCGCCCAATCTTTGCCGAACTTTCATTCTAAATTTTGGCATGTGCGGAACTTTGCCGAATCTGAAGTTCGGCAGATTCGGTCCATCACTAACCTTTACGGCGCAGGTGATAGATGCCCTAGCAACGACGCTCACGCCGGATTGGCTGCTCGGCAACGCGCGGAAACTTAAATTTCGGATTCGGACGGCGCGTGTATCACTCAAAGCGCGTTAACCCCCCCCCCCCCGGGCCTGCTTTCACGCTGCTTCGCGGCGACAGCGTGCGGCTGCTAATTACAAAACTATTAACCCACTTACCCCCCCCCCCCCCCGCTCTTCTACCCCCGTACACGCCGCTTTGCAGCAGGCTACCCAAGCCCCGCTGTGCCCCATGCACGTCCGTAAATAGAGCCCCATATGATTTAGTTCAGCGCGTCGACAACATTCGTTTTTTTCAGTGTTAATCGTAAAAAGAAATGTCGTAAATATCGCCAAATGCCTCGGCAAAAAAAATGTTCGAGGAAAAAAAAGAAGTAAGCCCACACCGTGGATAGAACGTGGTTTGCTACGTATGAGGCAGACATCTTACAAATAAGTTACGCTACCGCTTGGGAAACTCGCATTGAAATTACTGCATATGTTGACGGCGGCAGCGCTTATCTCCACGAACCAGCCAATCCGGCGTGAGCGACGTTGCTAGGGTTTATATCGCCTGCGTGTTAAAAACATGCCCCCGTGCGTTGGGGGGCGGTGCCCTTGGTATTCCTTGGGCGCCGCCGGCCAGTGTATGCCCTGCCCAGTGGCGGCCGTTTCCGGGGGGCAAAAACGCATGCCTTGCCCCCCCCCCCCCCCCGGTTGGTACGCCCATGCATAGAAGTGTAAGACTACTGCAAGTTTGAGCTGGATTTTACTCTCACTGCTACTTGCATGCAACTACTTTATCAATATTATAGTAATAATATATAAATATAGTGCCATATTTTAGGACATTAAGACCGAACAGAATGCTGGGTTTTACGTGTTCTCGGTTGGTTTGGCCTTTTTTTTACATCGAGGTAACTGTCCGCCAGTGCTACATGTACACAGCTTATGTTTTGTAGCGTAAGCTACACTGGCCGAGGTTGAGCAGTTTCGCGTGGCTCCTGGAGAGCCGTGCTGCGCATGCGCGAGGAGCAGTGACGGAACGGGCAGGACTGGTATGGCGCCTAGGTCAGTCCCCGATGCACGCGCCGCGCGCATGCACCCGCTCGAGATCATGGCTCGCGCTGTCCGGTTGTTCTGGGCGGCAGCTTGGTTGCTTGATACATAACAACACGGCGCACAGCTGGCCAAACCAACGACGGGCATCTGGCACGCCCCAGCGGAGGACTGAGGATTAATTTGGACCACCTGGGGATCTTTTGACGTGCAACCGAAAGCTCGGTTACACGGCGCCTCCTCCGCAATAAGAAGAGCGGAGAAGCTTAACTCATCGGATCCCGAAGTAGTCACATAATGCGTATACCGTGTGTGTGTCATTGAAGCAGCAGTAAGCATGATAATCAAGCTAATCCTAGACAACCAGGAAAGCTAAGAATAACCAGCTGAACCTAAGCTTACGCTACGTATATAGGGTTGTTCGTTTTCGGGTTTTATATTTTTTTTTTAAATTCGGGGGGTAAAAATCGGGCGCTATTTTTCAACCCTGTAATCGGGGAGAAATCGGGTTTTTAATGAAAACATTACGAAATTCAGGTTTTTTCGGGTTAAATTTACTAATCTAATCAATAATACATTCATTTTTTTATATAGGAGCGTATTACGAGCTCTCTAACGCGAACGCGTTAAAATTAGGGGTCTGTTTCAAGCTGGTAATCGGGGAGACATCAGGGTTTTTCAGCTCCGATTGCCGGCGGTCGCTTCAAGGGAAGCACTGCCCACGAAATTCTCCTTTTCCCACAGGTGTCAAGAAAAACACTGACCGTTCGAGGGACGGTCGTCTTTGATCAGATATTTCGCTATGAAATAAACCTGTCAAGTTTTCCCGATCTGTTTACGCGACTGACTGGCTCGGACGTTGTTCGTGAGAAAGGTTGGACGCCAGCGAGATGGCCATGCTACCCAAGAGATCCTGCTGGGCGTCGACACCTAAAAGCGGTCGAAGGGGGATTGAGAGTGCACTTTTCAAGCTGCGTGCAGCAGGGCCGAAGCTACGTGGCGTGCCGAGGCGGTTCCACCTGCACAGCGTTTGGACGGAAATTTCCCTCCGAGGCCCCTACGCCTATTGTCGCTTTTCCTCAGCCGGCCTCCGTAAAATGTCACGGCGAGTTAGGCGCGCTCGTTGGGTGGTTGGTTGAGAGTCGTGTAGCGTCGACAGTGCTGCATGCAGCTTGCGAAATGAGCTATAGGTCACAGTTGTCCCGAGGTTGGGTAGCTAGCGTATGTGAACCACAAACTCCGTGCGGCATAAAAATAAATAGGTTGGTTATTTGGTTTTGGAATTCGGGGAGCAATCGGGTTTAACCCAATTTTCATGAAACATGTTCGGGGTGTAAAAATTGGGTAAAATCAGGTTTTACCCGAAAACGAACAACCCTACGTATATACTGGCATAGCCGAGCTAAGCCACTGTTAGTTTTTATCCAGTTTTTTTCGCGCTTTGGGGTCTTGCGGAAATCTGAAAAAACTGCAAGAATCTTTGTCTACGCGATGGTTACAAGCAGGTACGAAGCACCTTCCCATAGCGCGAGTCCGCAAACAAAATTTGGGATCTCAAACGATCGCCTGAAGTGCTTCTCTCACGAATGCAATGCGATCTTTTAGCAGACGATCATCTCGATTGACACCCGGGCTTTCGATAAACCATATTTTGCATCGCACCCCACTATGAATTCTTATAAGTGTCTGAAACTTATTATAGTTAAAACAGAATGCAATATCAAAATATTGCCGTTGTGGCAGACGGCATATTTCTTGCATTCGTCGTCTGTTGCAGGCATCTTGAGGACCGGAAGTTGCAGTCGTAAGTATTTCAGAAACAAGCGATTACCGGCACACTTCTGTCGAAACATATATGACATTCAAGTTTTCTATATCTGTGATTTGTAGAAATTTAAATCCTAATCCTGATTTTTGAACAGTCCGGTTTTCGTAGCGAAACCTAGCCACATGTATTTGTCCATAACCACGACCCTAGCAACGGTTTGTTTGGACCCATGACGTCACACTTCCGGAGTCAATTGACCGAAAGCGGGCTGGGCGTGTTCCAGGGAGTCTTCACAAATTCGAATGTGGCCAACCAGAAACTGGAAATAATACCCTGGTGGAAGTCGCCAAAAACAAACTCGATAAGTGCGTTGGAGTAACTTTCGGCGACTGAAAATATGGTGCACGTTATGTTTCAACCGCGGTCATCCAAAATCATGGTGGAAGAGTGCGACTAGCGGAACGATCGACATAATCTGTACGCCAAGCGCCGAGGGCCGGGAATCTGCCGTCCGAGCGGGCACACTCTGTCCCAGCAAAACAGAGTTCGAGCGGCGCATTCGTTTCTTACATTTTTCTGCCTGATCATGATCGAAATATCGCGTGTACCCTATTTTCAACCACGAAGGTTTACTACACTTTATTCTAACGCGCTTATTAAAACTATGTATACGAACATATAACTTTCATTCAAACAGTTTCTCGCTACCACCGCTAGGGGATTCCTTTAGGCTTCTGGTTGGCCATTAGAGCATGCCAAGCCCTCTTTCTGCACCTGGTGCACGCCCTTACTTTGCCCGCGCCTCCCATTCACCGAACACTCTTTATAGCCGCCATCTTGATCTTAGTTCCGCCACCAAACCTGAGCGGATTCAATTGGCGCTGCAGACGCCCATTTGGGGACCCATGGGCGGTATAGGAAAATGCACTCCTTCTGCTGACGCATTAGAAAAATGCCTCCCTCCCCCCCCCCAACTCCCCCCCCCAAAAAAAAAGGGGGGTTGAATAACCATTTGAAAAACTTTCTGCGGATGCCCATGGTATCTTACATTGCGCCTGTGAACGCTTAAATCGACAGCAATAGTATCTTCTTTGATTATCGGTCCAATAGGCATTAGCGCACGCGGCTGCTTTGTACTGGAATTCCACGAAGACTTTTTCAATGATGGTGGGTATGCTTCAAATCATGTTGGATTCGCTTTTTACTTGGCAAGCTAAGCGTTAGAATCCGAACATAACTTGTTCTAAACAAGTGATCCTGACTTGGACTTCCTATTAGGTGAAGGACTTTAATGTGTGGTCCACGTGCAAAATTCAGTTTTATGGCGATCCTGAATCAAAGAGCCGCCACCGCTGGAATTGCTTAGCGACCCATAAAGCTGCACACGTCAATCTATATGCCGCCTTCAAAAATGGCATAAGAACAAACAATAACAAAAAAAAATGTAATTTAGAAAATTTTTACAGTGTGTGTCACGCAAACAAAATGTAAAGAAACAAATCGCTGAGACACTGGGTTGTGAACGCATTTGTGGCGTTTGATATCCATCAAGATAAATAAAGATAGTGCCATGTTCAGAACGCGTTCCACATCCAGTAAACAAAGAAGGCAACGCGCAAGAGGGGATCACTGGGATGATCTAGAGGCTCTGTGCTCTATAAGTATGTACATTTATTCACGTGCCTCGTTTCACTGCTTCATTATACGCAACTTTAATCGGGGTAGGAGTTTCGTTGTCATTTATAATTGTGCGGACATTGTTATCAAGTGTTGCGAATGAACCAGAAATCTTATGGAACTTACTTGTAGTCAATGAAAAGTCCAAATTCAGTGTGGCTGTTCCGTTGATTTTGCAAGAGCTTCTTGAACCAGCGTATACCACCCGCCCTAAGGTCTAGGAAGGTATCGGTACGTCCATTGTGATAGAGTGCGTCCATGAAGGTGTAGTCACAAACTCCGGGATTTGTGGCCACGGTTGAACCTTGTAATTCAATACCATATACGCATAGGATTGGTCTCTCCATCATAGATTTCCCTGCAGATGTATAAAGCTTAATTATATACATTCTCTTACCTCACGAATAAATTATAAATACTATTAAAAAAAAAAACTAGGTTTCTATTTTGATCAAGCAAATGTACGAAAAGATAAACCTCATACTATACTATATCCAAATATCCCTTTGAAATACGCGCTATAGCTAATATATATTACGGCCGCGGAAAGGCAACATATAGCAAAAAGTAGGTACACGTAAATATGGACTCCGTAGAGTGAATATTCTTTCAGTCATTTATTTTCAGTGTATCCGCAAACAGCTTAGTGGTGCAACTTCCGGATACTCTTGAACTAATGTAAAAACCAGAGATGGCTGTAATAATATTACTGCAATTAAATTACTTTTTGTTGTAATGAGTAGTGCAATGGGCTACTTTCCTAGGCTGGTAATTTAGTAATGTAATGAACTACATTCAGGCAGTGATTTCGAACAAAAAATATTTATTTGTTTAACATTACTTTTGTGTAACTTCGAAAGTCTGTTCGCAAGCTTTGAAAAAGATATTTTGCATTGTGAAATGCCGTGAAGAACATCAGAGAAAATAAACTACGGCTACCTGAGCGCAAAGCCTCGTACGAAGAAGTCGACAGACGCACAAAGGCAGACTGGAAAGGCGAAGGAAGAAAGCTTGCATGTAAAGACATCGCTGGAAGGCCACACGGCTCACAAACTCCAGGCAAGACAGGTTCAACGAGCCACCCAATCACGACGATACTGTACTTTGCTCATTCCTAAACTGACAGTGCGGTGGGAGCTACGAGCTCACCGGAACCAATCAGCCAGCTTCCTTTGATCACCAGACTCGTCCCTTTTTCTGCACGCAGGTACGAACGAGAGCGTGGTTATGTGGCGAAAGACAGGCGTGCCACTGTTCCAACGAGCACGTAGCTCCCAACGCAGTGACAGCTTAGGGATGAACGGCTTATAGGCTGCAAGGCGAAGGAAACATCACCAGTGAGGTGAACACATCTCAAAACCTGAAAGGACAGGACACACAGATCTCCAGCCTTCTTGCTCTTTCGTCAAGCAAGGTAAAACCGTAAGCATCAGCCATTGTAAACAACAAACGACCGGAATGAATAGTTAATCCCAAATGCTTTACCAACGCCCCAGATGTTTAGTGCGTATCCTGGGCCTTAAAGGGGCGATGCAGCAATATTAACATGGAAAGAATTTGCAGCTTTAAACTTTTACATTGTTTATCTTACCGAAAGAAACGGAGAAATCGCCTCATTATTTTGAAACATCGCGATTCCGTAGCGTAATAGCAAATAAAAGAAGCGGAATATTTCGCGATTGGCAGCCGCGTGGTGACGTCCAGCGGAACGAAGGCGTGACGCGCAATGAATATAATGTAATCGATTGGCAAAATGTGCCATTATGTGCTCAATCTAATGCCATATTTGATAAATATTGTCCTTTCAACATGAGTAAATACTGCCGCGCGCGCAGCTGGCAATGTAGGCAGTGCGGGCGTGGCTTAACGGTTATCGCGCGTGCCTCCCACTCCAAAGCCAGGGTTCGATTCCTGCGAGCGAAGTGTATTTTGTTTATTGCTGCAATTTAGTGTTCTGGAAAATTCGCGAATCCTCTGGCTTGTTCGAGGTGCGAATGTTCTACGCGTCGAACTTTCTACGCCGATTATTCCAGAAGCCCACGTGTGTACGTAAGGGTTTTCGCGTGGTGAGCCAAGGTCAGTTTCGCCCCAGCGTTCGATCCTGCTGCTTCGCCGCCTTCGACGCCCATGCGACGCTCTGCTGTTATCTTTCTTTCAGATGCGGAGCATCTCTTGCTCGGTCTATGTCCCGCAGCGTCGGCGTCGGCGTCGCAGTCCGCACTCACACTACGCATGCGCAACTCTCCTCCTTCCCTCTCTCCAACAGCTGCGCGTTACTCTCTCCGCTCTCTCTCTCTACCAGCTGCGTGCACTTCACTTTGCGTGCGTTCGCTTCCTCACACCGCGCGCGCATGCGCGACTCTCTCCTCTAGTCTCCTCTCCTTCAAGTAGCGCGCTGCGCGCGTTCCCCCGGAGGAGTGAAAGGAGGATAGTTTTGGGCGCGCGGGTCGCAGCGCCACGCCAGGGCTTTCCAGTGGGGTGGGAAAGTTTATTTTACTTCAGTTTTCGTCGCCTCAGCACTTGGCATTCGTGACAATATTTTGCTGGGTACCTAGTCACCCCCAGGCTTAATGGCAAAGCGAAGGCCAGGAGGTTTGCGGCTTCTTCCAAGAAAATGTTGCAACACCTCTGCACTTGCCACATCAAGACCTGGAGCCTATTTTTGTAGCAGCCATTTTCCTAAAACAGCAAACAGAATGGGACCAACAACATGACAATAAGCTGCACTCCATCAAGCATGTTTTAGAGATATGGGAAACCTCCATAAAATCCGGTATCATGAGATATTGTTCCTGTCGGTTGAGGTTTGGTCACTCTTATGCCACCCGTGTGTACGTGTTGCATGGCGCACTGTGTGAACACTGTGGTGTGATTTTGTTGGTCTGACATATTCTTGGTTTTTTCTCTGCTCTTGCAGAACAAAGACGCTCCTTTTTCCTGAATTCTGAATGTATTGTGTTTTACTTACCCTCCAACTTGCGCTTTTGCGATCAGCCGATTATTTTTTTCGACGTGTTGTCATGTTCCTTGAAAAATAGCTTTTTGCGTAAAGTCCTAGATGGTTTAATATGCACTTTTATTGTACCTGATCACCAGAGATAATTACTTCTTACTTAACATTTTGTCTTCTCCCAGGGTACGACATTTAATTTTGCATTAAATAGTATTATACCTATGCTTTGCGTAAATATTTAAGTGTTACACAGAATGGCCACGTTGCTTTTTCGCCAGAAAGTCCCTAACTAATTAATAGTATTTCAGAAATGATTTTAGTATTTATATTTCAGTATCACGATACAATTGTTCAGTCAGTATCTGTATTTTAGTATTGAAACACATTACCAGCGTATTTCTTGTAACGGGATAAAATACCGGGGCTATGCATCGTTACAATGTTTGAGAAATCTGTGACCCTAAAGCAAAAGCTCAGAAAGGTTTCCTTTCTTTTGTCGTTCGAAGAAGCAGAAGGTGCAGTAAATGGAACCTTAAGGATTTATTATCATGACAATTTGTTGTTGTTGAAAATTTCTTAAGTATGAGCATGACTTTAATTTAACAGACCAATGATTTTCGAGCAGTATGCCCCCAGATTAGTGGCTCCCGTCTCCATTTTCCAAAGATAACAGTTAGTCTTCGTGGTGCTTCAGCTTGGCAACAATATTTGTCGAATCAATACGTTGAAGGCATTGTGTGTTAGACGATTTACAAGTGTGCACTGCACTCCAAGTCCCATTTACTATGACGAGCGTAAAGTTTCTTCTATCAGATCATTAAATAAAAGAGCATCAATTCTTCCAAGCCGACATCTCTGAAAACCTCCAGAAACGACATACAATGAGGGTAGAGGATGCTGACCTCTCGGTGGTATTTTTGATAGATATAAAACAAATTTAGATGGTCACCTGATCATGCTTCGAAGGCGTTCATTATAGTAGCGAAGAAAACTGCACCGCATTCTGAATGATTTTTTTTTTCTAATTTGAATACTTGCCTAGTTTCCACGGCTTCATGTTGAAAGAAAAATGGCAATTACATGCGAAAATAATTTCCGGCTCGAGAACTACGGAGTTAATCTTCCAATCTTTACCTCACGGTTAGTTTGAGTTTTTGTTTTCCCTTGAGAACATTATTTTTTGCCTTAGAAGCTATAAACCCTGTAAACGAACCCTCCCTATTACTACCTCTAGGCGTGGTCTTCATATGTATAAGGAAATAGAAAGACGTTTACAACTTCCCTGCAAGGCCGAATTAGAGCGCAGCTCTTGAGGAGGAGGACGGGTAGGTACGGGGAGAGGCTATGCCCCTTTCCAGTCCTGCTTCGCCTCCGATTTGGGGGAACATCTTCCGCTAAATCTAGCGGAGAGTTTTTTTTCCGCTAATTTATGGCGGGGAAAGTTTTCTCTAAATTTAGCGGGAAATTTTTCCGCTAAATGTTGCCAGGGAAAATTTCCAGCCAAACTTTTGCGAGAAAATTTTCTGCTAAATTTAGCGGGAAAATTTTTTCCACAAAATTGTGCGGGAAAGTCTCACTTCATCGGCAATGACATTTTCTGCTACATTTGGCGGGAAAGTTTTCCGCTTAAACTTAGCGGGGAATTTTTTTCGCTAATTTTTGCAGAGCGAATTTTTATTGCTAAATTTATCGGGGAATTGGTTTTCGCTTAATTTGGCGGGAAAAAATTCCCCGCTAAGTCCGGTGAGAGAAAATATTTCCGCAACTTTAGCCGGTGAATTTTTTTACGCTAAATTTAGCGGGGAAAATTATTCTCCTGCATTTAAAGCGGGGAATATTTTTGCCGCCAACTTAGAGGTAAAATTTACCCATTATGCACCGCCGCGGCTTCGCGGACGGCGACGGCGATCGCGACGCCGACGGCAACGACGACGCCGCTCATGCCAGGAACGGGCGCTTCAAAGCGGCGAGTTCAGAAGCAGACTCGGAATATGGAAATCCGGGAGCCGGAAACCCATACTGACGCAATCACTTTCCCGGCCCCCGTTACGGATCTCAAGTCTTCACGGCTTGGCCTGAACGGCGCGCGGCAACGGGCACCCCGTATGCCACGGGAGCTGGTGCCGGAGAGAGGGATCGCGCGCCGCGCTGATTGGCCGCGGAGAAAATACGGAAACTCTACGTGACGACACGGAAGGTATAAGTTTGAAATTTTTCTAGTTCTGACTGCGGTGCCGGAAACCGTAATTACGTCACCGCCCGTCGGGAGGGAGCGCTGACGTCTCTACGGGTTCCTGGCACCCGTGCTTGTGATCCGGGCCTGTTTGAACTCAGCGGTTAAGAGCTGCGCTCCAAAAACCATGTGTGGGTCACTGGGGGCGACAACCTTTCTGAGTGGCATTCGGGATGGCAGCTATGATTAGATAGAACGTTTGAGGCAACGAAAACACATAAACTGACATAAACTTGTGGAATAACAAGCCCGGCCATTCTTATTCGTCACGAACTGCAGCATCCGTACCTGCCACAGTTCGGGAGAACATAGTTATCTATGTTTGTGCATCTGTAATCCAGAATACTTTTTTATGCTCTTTTTGCCGAAGTGCATATCATACCATTACGTCGAATGAAGGTATCTGGGGATCTGCCTTCTAGGTCTCTAAAATGCATGTAGGTCTCTCCATGTTTTTATTCCGGAATAATATTTCGAGTGATCTCTGCCCAGCCCTGTTTTCTAGTATCTTAGTCTACGGGGTTTGTTCGTGTAGAGGAACCAGTTTTTTTACGAGCACGCCGTTGGTGTGCCAAGAGGTGCGGGCCTGCTGAGAGCGGGTCGCGGGCCGCGGGACAGTTTCTGGTGGGGAAGAACCCCTTCGGCCTGCCGCTTGCCGGCCGGAAGACCTCCGTGGGTCAGATCTGGCCAGCGGGCCGGTGTTTGGAAACTGCTGATCTTAATAATTATACGTGGCAACGTTCTTTCAGCGAATGAGTAGAAAAGCTCCAGTGGGGCCGCTAGTCTAGTGAAGGTAAGAGAACGTCGTACTCTGTAACGTTGTTTTTTAAGTAGAGCTCCTTAAAATTTTCTGGGATAATTGAACGACCACGGCAACTGATAAGAACTCGAGAAGGAACTGTGCAACACCGCGAGCAGTCAAATCCGGGAGGGCTCCAGTTTCCACGACGAGTAGTGTGGTCGATATACACGATGATTCATGAATTCCCCAGTCATGGACGCGGAAAGGAGCCCAAGGAGTCGACGCCCAGAACTTCTGGTATCATGGTAGAGTAGGTGGTTGAAGAGGATCACTCGGCCCGTGTGATTATCGCTTCTGCGTTGGCACTTCGGACAAAACGCATGTATTTACAATCTGTATGGATGCCTGGCAAGAAAAATGGTAACAAATTCGGGCATAGGTTTTGGATAGACCTAGATGGCCTGCACTCCTGTGGTCATCACGGAAGTGTTGAGGAATTTGTCCGGAATGTGAACGGAACCACAAGCAACTAGCGACAATCTTCGGCGGGACGATGACGGTAATGTTGCTGGCTGACGGTGATGACGAAGGCGTCAGAAGGCGATGACGTGACCGGTATCAATGATGACGTGACAGCCAGCGAAAGAAGGCGAAGGCGGTGACGGCCACAAAGAAGAGAAGGCTGACTAATGACGGTGATGACGGTGATGACGGTGACTGATGACGGTGAAGAGGAAGAAAGGCGAAGAAAGCTGACGGCGAAGGGGCTTCGGCGAAGGGCGGTGAAG
>JAZHYW010015701.1:0-27242 GCA_037355805.1 Ixodes ricinus
GTTTTTGTTTGTTTACTTATTTACGCTAGGGATGAACGGATGAGAGCTTCACAGTGCTTTTACGGAAATGTTGCACAGCATATACAGCACACACACACACACACACACACACACACACACACACACACACACACACACACACACACACACACACACACACACACACACACACGACCGATAAGTGGATTACGCAACTGTCAGATTTATGCAAATATTGCGTTGTTTGCAGTGTTAGTCTTGCCTATGAGTTACTAGACTTGTCTAAAAATTATACGCATTGCACATAAAACTTTAAACGTTTTTATGCTCATTTGTTATTTTTATTCCTACCTTGCGTTTTACTTTTGAATACTTGCTAATTCACTCGTAGTATGTTTTGAGTAAAACGACCCAGAATAATCCCCATTCGGTTTCTATTTACCTATTCTAAACAAATAAAAACAATATTTCGGATCGTCACTTCCTTGTAAAATGTAAGATGTGTTTATTGTTGTGGGACTCCCAAAGAACGCATGGAAAGCATTTATTAGAAATTGACAACTTCCTGGCACGTTTCGACCTACCAGTCTTTAAAGTTCACGCCACGTGAACTTGAACTAGATTTGAAAGCGCGGGTTTCCCGCTATGTCACCCTTCTCTTCCCTGCCTCTTTTCAAGTTTGCTTTTTTGCTTTTATTTTATTTGGCTGCCGCGTTTTACATAGAAAATGCCGCTTCATCCATCGCAAAAACGCAGGAAGAGAGCGTTCGCCAATCGTAAACAGCGCTTGGGTTTTCTGTAAAGTGCGTCGAAAAAAAGGATGAAAGTTTCTGTTGTCGATGTCAAGCCAGACACGCATCGATAAAAATGCAAATAGTCTACCGCTAAGCGGGCAGGGCGCTAGAATCCACGCGTACTTGCCAGACCAATGAAGTGCCTGCCTTTCATCCCGTGACCACACTCTTCGTTCATGAGTATTCGGAAAGGGGTAAATTATGGTGTATGATAGTCGTTTGACTGGACCAACGAGTACACAGTTTCCACCGCGCTTTCAGTTTAAAGGCGAACGTAGCATAAAGCTGCATTTACAGTGGCGTTGTACTCACAAACCGCGAAGTGGATCCCCTTGTTTTCATCATAAAATGCGTGTGAAATAATGCAACCCCTTTCAAAAACTGCTGTGAAATTGCGGTTCAAGATGAAAACGAAAAAGTTCGAGGTACAGTGCGAATTGGAGAGGGGTGAAGCAAGCAATCTTCGCTCAAGTGCTTGTCGTGAACCAAAGGGGCGCCGCGGTTAACGTGCTTGAGCCATCGAGGAAAACAGAGTGAGACAAGGACGTGAACGGGATCGGGCACCGTCATATGATATCTCTTGCCTTCTTCGTAATGATATCTCGGTACATGCACAGTGGAGGAGGCATGGGTGCGTTTGTGCCATAGACGATATCGGAAATAGAGTAAACGAGAGGGTTGATAGGGGGCAAACCTATGAATATAAATGATTCATTTCATTTTGCGTTTCTGTTTTCTTTGTTTTTTGAAGATTGCGGGTGACTCAGCGGTGCAGAGCATTTGACCGGGTCGCCCGCATGTTAAATCGTCTCTCGTGATTTCTACCACGAGGTGGCGAAGCGTACTCGGCCACGCGAGCGGCGCTCCGTTGCTGATAAAATGCCGGCGCCGAAGTATGTGGTTATGATTCTGTTCGCGGCGCGTGGCGATGACAGTCAACTACATGTTGTTGAGCAAGTGCGTTATGCCATTCTCCGAGGCTTGTAACAACGACGGAAATCCTACATCGGTGCCTATACTACTGCTCGCTTGCGAGTTCTGCGGCTGATGACCAGCAGCGTGGGACACGTTCGATCGAGTTGACGACTCCGAGAGGTGAGTGAATATGTTTTAAAACTTTGGTTGGGACTAGTTGGCTCATATCATTTAAAAAAAAACTAAAAGCGCGAACTGAAACACGGAAGATTAAAAAAACGCAGTCCACAAAGACGGATGCTAGTAACAACTGGTTTTATTGAATAAACATACAGGCAACCAAACTGTCCACGAAGTTTGTTAAAAGAGCAAATGAAAAGACGGAGAGACATCGTTGAAGCTTTCTTTATCAAGAACTTGGGCGAAAAGTTGTGAACATGCGGTCCATTTTCTGCTGGATAAGGAGATGTCTTTTTTAAATGACTTCATATAAGACTGCCGATATATGTTATCGGTTTAGGCCTGTTATCGGTATGGTGAACGACAGTCTGGCTGAGTGAATGTCTCTTCAATAAAATCAGTTGTAAGAGCGCCGGTCCTTTTCGTATGTGTTTTTTGTTTCGTCCGTGTTTCACTTCGCGCTTTAAACATTGCTGGTATTTGCGTGCTCCAGTTCTTTTGCTTCCGGCTCGAGGCTTGTTTCACCAGGGCACGGTGTAAGATACACTCTTTAGGTGAGGACACGGCGGGGCTGAACGCGCGGCGCGAGGAATCAGATAGCGTTCGTTCGACGGGCATCCGAAAGGCTGCATCATTCCGCTGCCACCGCGCCCGCGGCTGACAGTGTCGCCGGCGGCCAAACGGCGAAACTGTGTGAGAGCGAAAAAAATTATCTCGTTGCCATGACACCCCGGTACACCGTGGTCTTTCTGCACGTGCGACAACCTCGCTGGAGCCCTGCGCGCGTGGTACATGAGGCGGCACGAGTGTCTTGTACGTGCCCACGGGTTGACGAGTCACCTGCCGACGCCGCTTGAAACCATAGTGAGAGAGAGAAAGAGAGAGAGAGTGAAGAGCGAACTTTATCAGCACGTCGCGAGGAGCGCGCTGTCCTCACCTGAAGGGTATTATCGTACACCGTGCACCAGAGTAATTTCCGCTACCAGCCGCTACTATAGGTACACTATAGGGGATATTCGTTGGACGCCATATTTGAGGGTGCTGTTTAGAGCGCATGCTCAAAACGAGGTCTCATTGATAGGCTGCTAAGACCGGCACTCTTGATGGTGTGGAATGCACGTTGCAAGAAAACTCTGGAAGCCCACCGTCAGCACGCGCTTAGCAGCCGCGCACACCCCTGTTGGCCCTTAAGCTGAGACTGCAGCCAAAGGTAGAAGCGCGAGCTAACCCGAGCTCCTAGCTTTGAGACGAGCATTTCTGACGCGAGTGCTCGCTTTGTGAAAGAACTTTTCAATGCAGTGACCTCGTGCTCTCGTGCTAGTGACATTGGCTGCAGTATCAGCTTTACAGGGTACGAAAACAAAATGACGTGACTTCTCGCTTTAAAGGGCAACTCCGCTCAATTCCGAAGATTTCGGGATAATGGGTGATTTAACGTCAAAAAGCCCTAGCATAAGACACTACGTCATTTGCTTCGCAAAAGATAGGATATATATTTTTAAATATAATTTTAAACACGAGCAGAAATGAAGCTGAATCTTCGGCTCTGTCCGGCAACATTGGCCTCGGGCCGCCAAGAACATGACTACTATGTGGTACGAGATGTCACGTGATGCTCTACAAAACGTCGGGCGGGATTGGGGCGGGCATATGCCAGACGCAAGTGTCGTCTGCACCGCACTCTTTGCCACGTTTCGGTGTCTACGACATTCGACGGCGTCCCGACAACTGCGGCCTAAGTCTGCGCATGTAGTGTCCGTAGTGTGAACGAAACTCCGAGAGACGATAATTACAAGCGGTGAGACAACGACGGTAGTTGTGACGCGGGAGACGGCGGGTAGACGGCGGGACGGCTGTACTGCCCACAAGAAGCGCGCTGCCCAGGCGCTTTACGCCAATCACGTGGACACCGCTGAGCGCCAAGAGGAAACGTTGCTGACGTCACCCGCCACGCTTGCCTGGAGAAGTAAAAACAAGCAAAAAAGTTCACTGGGGATGACGTTTAGCTCAATGTTGGCTACACCCACGCCGTCGCCTTGACTGCGCTGTTGGTTGCGCCTCAATTCGCCCGCTCGAGTAAACCGATTTCGGCAACTTGGGGAGTTGCAAAGTTTGCCGGACCCTTTAAAGGGGCCCTGCAAGGACTTCTTTACTTGTTTTGAATTTGCACCGAACCTGAGCGCACTGAACGTAGCAACTTAGTGAAACTTTTCTTTTCTCGAAATTCACTTTATTTTAAAAGTTAAAGGCAAATTAAAATTACAAAAACAAGCAAAAAATAACCTCCTTCAAGACGTCCTTGGTTGCTTGAGTGGCCGTGAACTAGAGGATGGATAGTGAGCTCAGCGAGCGGTCACGGCTGCCGCACTCCGTGTCGACAGCTCAAGAGGGCGCCACTAAAGCATGTTCTGGATAGGCTGTATGCAGCGGGCAGCCAGAGCGGCTCTCATTGCATTTGCTGCTCAATTAAACTCTAATTCGGCATGACACTTCATTGGCCACAAACGACAGCAAGCATGGGGTAAAGATCAGTTCAGAATGGAAGCCACTTCGCGCTGCCATACCGCCAAACGGCCAAACCGCAAGACAACGCTTCTCGCCGAAGGCCTTCGGAACGCTCGGAGCCGGTCGGATCCTCCTGTCCATACGACCGCAGCGCCGCCGCGTACATCCGGGACCTTTCCGTGTCGGCGCCTGATCCCACTACCCCCTTTCTAGTATGCGCCGCCTTTTCCACCGCTTGGTGGCGGGTATGTCGACGGGTCATTTCTTGTTTCCGCACTTTATAAACTGCATTCGTTTCTTTTCTGATCTAAAATACTGAACAAAAACTACTTTTATAAATATCTGAAACGGTTCGCGCCACTTATATTTTGTATTTCGACTAAAAAGAAGCTTTTAGCGGCTCTGACCAGCAGTAAACCCAGGACCAAAGACGTCACATCTTGCGCGCTTTCGGTACCGGGGGTCGCCCTCGTCGGTGGAGGATATTTCCGCGTCGTCCGTTTAAAATATGACGCACTGATATTTAGTTACTCTCTCCGTGCCCGCTGGCTTGCCCGAACCCCAAGAGACGTGGAAACAGCAAAAAAGGTAGACGCTTAAATATGATTCCTTTAAGAAACATTTAGGCAGAACATCGTCGTAATATTTGACGTGGGGTCTTCCCAGGTGATAATGAAGAGGTCTGCACGTGGGGCCAAAAATACTTTTGGCCCCACGTGCTTTTGAAGCCGCGAAAGCGAACTAATGTCAATATCAGGCGCTTCTCAAACGCTACGCGCGCGTCTCGGGTATCGCCGACATAGCCACGCCCCCGAGACAGGCACACGGCTCGTGCGGGCCTTGCTTTTGCCGCCGTTGTTTAATAATTGCCGATTCATCATCACTCTTTTAGTGCAGAATGGGATATGTATTTTTCAAAACTTAACGCACAATAATAAAACAAAAAGTGCCATATTTGATATTTTCAAAGACATACATCTATGCACTCCGAATTTCTAGACTTGTAATGCATCCAAGACGCGTTCTTGTTTTTTATTGAATAGATGAAGGACTCGTCTGGTTCTGTGTATACGTGTATTTCTTAATTAGCACACTCAAAGTTTTTTTTAAATATTTATTCAAAGAGAGCCTTTTTTTGTTTGATTTTAAAGTGTCGTAACTCAGTTTCACATCACAACGCAGCAACGACATTAAATGGCATGCTTCTGGTAAACATAGGAACTCGGCATAAAAACTATGAGAAGTGCAACGCCAGCTGTTTTCTTGTAAACACCACTTAATTGTGATAAAATTTCAAAGAATTCCCTTCACGCGATTTTGGTTTTCTCAGATAGCATTTCTAACATCTGATCTCATTTTTTTTATGCTAGAGGAATTGGGCTGGTTCACTGTAAGGCTGATTTGATTGTATTCATATTCAGATTTGTTTAAAATAATATTAAATGATGGGACTATTTTGGAGCTCGACTCTGTACGCAAGAAATTGGTTTCAGAGAAGAGGACAGCTATTTAATTAGAGCTTTTCATGTTCTAATTAAAATCACTTTCTATTATTGTAATTTTTTAAAGCATACTGATTGTCCTAAATATTAGAAAAGAACTTATGTTGCAGCAGACGACGCACACTTGCGCCATCTTTTGAAAGGTGGCTGAAATTTTGAGGTTGACAAAATCAGGAAAAGTGGCGCTGATTTTGTCCCTGACGCAGAGGATTCTTGTCTCAAATATTTTCTCGCGCTTTTTCCTTGTTCTTGCAGTGAATCACAGTTAGTGTTGCAAAAAGAAATGCGAGAAGTGCGTCACAGGGTCACGAGTAAATTCTCCAAAACACCTAGTGCCTATAAATAAGCTATTCAATGCTGCCCGCCATGTTCCGACACCACGGAAGGTGCAAATATTGAACTATATATGGTAGCGACGACGAAGGGGAATTCATTTCTCTTTACTCCAAGATAAACAAACGAACATGTTTTAAGGTTCCAGCTTTCCAACCTCGCCGGTTTTGTTTTGTTCGCCATCGTGCAGGGATTTGAGATTTTCAGTTTCAAGGGGGATTGAACCGCTATTTATTTGTAGCCTTTTTCTCATAGATGGCGCAGAATTTTTCCGGAACACACGAGTTGCGTGCTCGCAGCTGCGCATGCAGATCGTGCGCTCGCGGTGAGCTCGGGCCACGGGCTGTTCGCCGCCAATCTCGAGCTAGATCTTCTTCACCCTGCGTCCGCCGCTGCCGGAAGCGGTCAACAGGCGGCGCGAGGTGCCAGCCAGTCAAGACGTAGGTTATAGTGGCTTACATAACGTAAAATGAGCTCTGATTTCCGACTAGATTCAAAGTTCCAACCACGCTCGAAATTATCGAAAGTTCAGGGTGCGGCGGTGCGGCCGTTTGGGCCAGCACATTTGGCACGCCTCACCAAGTTTGAATTCCAAACATAAACGTACATGAAACCGGGCACGCGAACGTCGTCTTGCAAAACAATTTATGTCTATTTTTAGAACTAGAAACACAGCTAGTAAAATTTCAAAAAATCCGGCAGTTGTGCACTTTTTATGTCCTGTATCGGCATGCTCTTCGTCTGAGTACTGGTTTGCTAACCCGCTCCAAGGAGGTGTGGAGAACACAAAAACACCCAGAAAGCTATAGGAGAGGCTGGCAACGAGCAGGATAACCGCGATGAATAAGGGTTTTAAGGAAATATATGAACGATAATGCCGTTTCAGTTCGCATTTAGAAACAAACTTTTCTGTTTGATAAAAAAAAATTCTAATGCAGACGAATGTGTGTTTCCTTTTGTCGTCTTCTATCCGTTCGCGTATCTCTGTTGGTTTCAGCCCTAACACTTATCTTATTAAAAATAAATGATTTTCTGAAATTTTCATTAGGAAAATGGCGGCAGACCGAGCTCTCAAATAGATGGAGCTCTATGGCGCCAGTTACCGAAGACAGGCGAAAATGGGCCCCATATTCCAATTGAAAGTTACGGAAAATCACTCATAACTCTTGCATAAGATATCGGTTAGTGCAAGAACTTTGGCATCTGGTTCGGACCTCTAGCGCCACATTAGGGCGGAGGATGAGCGTTCGGTGATGCATAGCTTATTTTTGCGTTTAAAAAACAACACTGTATTTTTTTTTCCTGGGACACGCTTTAGTTTTTGAGAAAAGAGAACAGCGTTTTTCCCACCCGGGTAAGTAAACTATGCATCGCAGAAAGCTTGAACGCTGTGAGAACGTGATAGCGGTTAGGAAAGAACGCGGAAATTTGAGAACATGACGTTATTTGGATCAAAAAATGATCGAGAAAGACAACATTCTTTTTTGAGTCGACATCAACCCAAGTTTATTATCGCCAAAACAAGAAGTAACACTTTGAGCTCCCGTAGCACCTATTTCAGTAAAAAAAAAAAAATCGTCAGCAAGAAAGAAAATATTTTTTTTCTTGCAAGTGTCTTACACTGATATAAATCCCACAAGCGTTCGCAATGCCAGTTCTTGTTTTGACGACATTAGGCTTAGGTAGACGTCGACTCAAACAAAATTCGTGTTTCTCAATCTTTTTTTTTTTTTTTAGGTAACGTTTGTTAGCGTCACATTCTCACTGAGTTTGAGCTTTCTGCGATGCATAATTTATTTCCCCTGGCTGAAAATACCGACCCTCTTTTCTCTAAAACTTCCTTATTTAGCACTTTAGTGGCACTGTTCTAACCTTGGGATCTACAGGCCTATAGTTCTGTTTTATAAGTTGCGCATTAACTAGATCCTGAAAAAGTTGCACCAAGCTCCCTGTATGGCTGCCATTTTGGTTCATGGTGTGACCAGTTTTTCCTTGACTTCTCTATTCTTGGTGAGCTGATTCAAAATCGCGGTGGCATGTTCTTTATAGTGACATTTCTTGTATACGGAGATTTAGTTATTCACACACCATCTAAACGAGGACGCATCTTCGTACCTTTACCACATAAAGTGCCGTTGCTTGGCGGCACTAAAAAATAATTTTCTGCCTTTAAGAACAATACAAGAACAATAATTTTCTGCCTTTAAGAACAATAGGAGATCTGTTTAGGTAAACATGATTGATGAATTGCTTGCATACGCAGTGCCAAAGGTGTTTATATTGGCGAGGAACTCGCTCACTAGGATGACGCTCCCTAGCGATCTTGGCGCGGCTGGTTCAGATCAACCCTATCGAAACTTCGAAAATCGGAAAAGACCGAAATGGCGATTGCCAAAGTAACAGGGACTGATCAGCGAATCTCCTTGCGAGGGTTCGGTCGTCTGTATGTTAATATATCTTTGTGTCCTGCAATCAGTCAGGGAAGGCAATGGCGCTATTCTCCCAGGATCCAACTCCGTGATGTTTTTGTGGCGCCCTCTTAGGATGTCGATTCGTGACGTCACGACAAGGATTCGCTTCCCCGTGGCGTCATGAGTTCTGACCACGGTGGAAGAAATACATTTAGGTGATGACTCTCTGTCTCTACGCGGCGACCACATTTTGTTTGGCGCGCGAGCGCGCTTCACGCGCACGGGGATAGATGGCGCCCAAGTTTAGAGGGGCTTGTGAAGGCTTGTATAGAGGGCTTGTGAAGGAAATTATGCATTCTTTACTCGGTCCTTGTGTACCGTGAGTGAAATGATGGATTTATGTTGGCGCACTGGCACTGACTGCCTTTTCCCCCGTGCAGTTCCTGTTTTTTTTTAAACGAGAGCATTCCGATGATGACTTAGCGTTACAAAAATACTCGTATAAATATAAAACTTCGCGGCATAATCTACTGGGCTTTCAATAATTTAGAGTAATTTAGAGTAAACAGCTGGGTCGTGCTCACATGTTCTTGTCAAACAGCATGTTTGGTAACAGTTCCGTAAATTAGTTTACACATATTGCGTGGCTTCTATAGGAGGTCGGATGATATTTTCCACCCTGCTCCTGCCTTCTTATTAAAAAAAAATTCTAATAATGTTACATAGTGGGGCCAAAATAACCCTTTACATGCGCATAAAGGTTATAGCATTACAAATGGTTTATACATATAATGTGAACTTGTTTTGTGGAACATACAAACCTTGTGAGCAGAAAAAAATTATATTTATAATGACATAGTAACTGAAATAATGACACAGTATGATGACATACTGACTGACATGATGACACAGTGACTGAAAGTCAAACATTAGTAGTGGTTATATGACATAAATCACTTTTCTTCTGTAAAAAAATACCTGACAAATATTTTGCTTTAAAATGTACACAAAAGCTGAATTCACTGCATACTACCAAAGAACGCCATTTCCTACATCCTGTGTTTCTCGCACATGCTCTTAAACTAAGACGAGCGCTGCTTTGCTGATTTTTCTCTTTTCTTGAGCTTGTTTGTTCATACTCATGGTAATATGCTGACAGTGTTGTCGCATTCGCATGCTGAAGTAGTAGTGGAGCAACTGGGCAATGTGGGAACACAAGCGGGACACAAGTGAGACAACGTTATGTGCATTAACTTGATCCTAACCCCACAAGAAATGTATGTGCCCTCTACAGCATGCGATAAACGATACACCATAGAAGAAAGTACAATACACACACTTATTGTTATACATCATATGCGCTGCAACTGAGGTACAGCAATATGCACAGTATCGGTAAAATTGAAGCTGAGATAATATTTCAGTCAACATATTACCCGGTCCTTTTTTTCTTTAGCAGCACGCGACTTCGTACGCACAAGACTCATGTGTGAAAGGACTAATGGTGTTGCAGCGTCCACAAGCAATGAATGCCCCTCACTTTGGCTTTCATGGATTTTTATGTCGATGGTTTTGCGATTCCGAGTAGCAGAAAGCTGTCTTCAACCAAGCGCTATCCTGTTCTTAGACCACGGGTCTTGCCTTAGCTCCATACTTCTGGTTTGTCGAGGGTCGATGAGCTCAGGGACAAGGTAGTGAAAAAACAACTGATGTAGCTGGGGGCAAAGCAACCTCCCAGAAATGTGCGTCGCTTTCAATATGCAAAACAATAAAATCTGTTGTAACGCATGTAATGCATAAAACAAAAAAAAACATTCGTGTATAGGTAGGGATGCATTTGTTTGTGTTCGTAAGCGAAGGCGCAACAGAGAGGCATGCAGCCCGTACGATGAATGCCTGTGAGGCCCGTCTAGAGGATGATAATATTAATACAGTGCGATCTAATGTGAGGCAGTGATATTGTACAGTGAGGCATCACGAAGGCGGGGTCTAAGTTGATCGCAGGTGTGTGGTAGCTTCGCGACAATGATGCAGAACCTTGGGTCGGTCACTAATGGGCACATTAGTTATTCTTTATTGCAACACTCAAAAAGTGCCGACCAACGGAGGCATCAATTCTAATTCTGTGGTGTGTATGTTTAGACAGACGGAAGTCAGCCCGGAGGGCGTCTGGTGTCTTCGTTGGAGGTGAAGGCCAGTGCAGTATACCGCTGCTAGTCTGACGTCTTTAACGTGCATCACGCAATAGTGATACACGACCGCACATCGCTACGATGCTTCTCCCGATTTTTTTAAAAGCTTTTGCTGTTTGTGTTGAGGGCAATTAGGATAATTACTTTAATGTTAACATCTAGTATGTGATTAATCATTACTTTTGATATGTGAATGTAAAGTTCACAAGAGAAATCTTCTCGTAAGTTCGGTACTCACCGCAGTGCCCTGCGGTAAGGAGAGCGAGCACCGCACTGCTCCCACTCCTACTCCTTGCCGCAGTGCTCCGGCCCACTCCTTACAATTTTGTTTATAATAACATAACATTATTAATTAGCGAGAATATTTTGAGAACTTCTTTATAATTTTAGATTATCGTAAAATAAAAGAGCTGTTTTTGTTTGCTAGTTGATTGATGCCGTTGGCAGAATACTGAATGATCCTAAACGTCAAAACGAAAAGGAATCCACCTTATTTGGCAAATTGGTCTCGGGAACCCGAGAAAAAAAATTTTGAGAACAAACAAAGTATGCCCGGCACATTACCGATTCTTCTGGTTTACTGCAGTGGTATGACAAATCTTGTACTTCGTTATATTTCTAAATTGTGCTCGTTTGAACTTCGCTGTTTTTCACAAATTTGCGTGAGGTGCCTCCGAAATATATTTTACTGCAAATGTAATAAACATTTTAGACAGTCCAAAATTTGCCATAATATTGGAGAGGGATTCTAGTTAATTTATAAAATCATAAACAGTTGTTGATACCCAAGAATAAACTGTACACTTTAATTAACTTTGACACTATCCGTAGTGGCAATATATCAAACACTTTATTCGACTGAGGAATCTGCAGTTTACACGTCATCACCTTGAAATTTTGGCACAATAATAGCGGTATATAATAAAATGAAATGATAGCATGGCGAATTGTTTAAAGCGTAACGTTTCGGTGTTATTGTCATATTTGTACATTAAATACATGGGCTTCTATGGGAGCGCTGCCGTAATCCGCTAAGAGATGGCGCAAGTATACCATGGCACACATTTCTGGGCGTGTTGCAGTAATTGTTTTTAGATTTTGTTGGGGACACCTGATATTTTGATCACTATTTCGATTACTTGGAGCTTCTAGTCGCATGATTGACGAAGCTTAATTGGCATATTGATTACTCTTGTGGTAATTTCGAGTTATTAGTTGCGCACTCGACTTTAATGTAGGCTGAATTGACATTTTGCTTATTCTTTCTTATTACTTCGGCTTATTAGTGACACAATTCAGATGATTTAAGAGCAATTGCATTTTGTGATTACTTTGTTGATTTTTTCGAGCTATTATTGACACATCTGACTTTATTTAAAGCTTATACTCGTGCCACACGGGCAACCCGAATGACATTTACAACGAATGGCATTTGAGCGGACGGCCAATCAGCGCGCGACACTCCGGGAGTAGCGCATTCCACGCGCGACAGATTGCGAGCTGATTCGCCGATCACACAAATGTCATTCGTTGTAAATGGCATTCGAGTTGCCCGTGTGGCATGAGTATTAGTTGACATATGGCTTGTAGTTCCAATTACTTCAAACTATTCATAACACAATTTACATGATAAAAGTTCAACAAACATTTTTGATTACTCTCGATTCTTCGATAAATTATTGACGAAAATTGAACTTGGTAGAAGCTTTTTTTGAAATTTTTATTACTTTTTGGTTGTATAGGTATTATTGGCAAGGCCACGGTGACACGGTCCCACTGAATGTGGCAGTTTAGGTACTTTCTTGGCAGGTCATTACTCATCTCCTTTTAAATACTGTTTTGTGGGATTGATGTAATTGAAAAGACAATGCAATCCTCTTTCATTTGATATTATGTATGTATTGGTTTATACTGTTCATGCGCATTTGTAGCGTTGCGAATGTGATGGCACGGACCCTCACTTGCTCCGCTGCTATGTTTTATGAACGATTCATTAAAGATAACACGGTTCCAATAGAGCAGTTTTGTCAAGATGATGTCGGAGCAGATTGTAACGGTATACTTTTTTGGTATTTGCACGACTTTGTTTTTAATGCCAATAGCATTCTTTGGATACTTACGCACTTTTCGTCTATGTATCTATCTATCTATCTGGCTATCTAACCTCTTACGCCGCGGGTCGATAAATAAATAAAAAAGACCGGCACCGGCTGGGATTCGAACCGTTGACCCTTTGATCAGCAGGCAGACGCGCTAACCACAGAGCTATGAAGGCAGTCATTCAACGCACTCTAAACGCTTGTTTATATCTTTACTATGGCGACGCGCTGTTACCATGCGCGCGATGCACGAGCTCATTCCGCCTCGTGAGGCTGAGCACGGCCGCTAGCTCACCCTCTCCCGCGCTCGGGAGAGGGTGATGTAGCAGCCGTGCTCAGCCTCACGAGAGCGGAATGAGCCCTCGTGCATGGAACGCGCGCGCACCGGTAGCTGTGACAGCGCTGTAAAGCGCGTCCTATGGTAAAGATATAAACAACCGTTTAGAGTACCGTTGGTTGAGACTAGCTGAGACGCCAGAAAGTCTGGTCGGTACCATTTTGAGTGTTTGTGCGTATGGCGCGTGCTTTGCTCGCCTTCCTAGTGACACAAACGCACGTGCTGGGCTGCGGAGATCGTGCGCAGGGCTGTGAAAGTGTCAACAAATTTAGAATCGCCTCAAGAGTGGGCTGGCGTATCTAGAGTAGTGCCGGCCACCTGACGAACGCGCATAACTCCGCACCGTTTGATGCTATTCGCATTAACGTAGATAATCATTCCCATAGGATGGGTTCTGCTGATTTTTTCAGCTCTCCAAATATTGCCCTAAAATTGACATTTTTCAGCACAAATATGTTTTTAATGACAAACGCTAGGGCAATGAAATTAGCTACAGATGTAGTGCTTATAATTGGTAATATGACGAAAAAAATTTAATGTTGTGTAAATTTTTTTTGTTTAGATATTCTATATCAAACGTAGCACTTTTTTGAGCTTCGAGTCATGGTAATTCAAATGCCGCTGAGTAAATAATTAAACTATGGTAAAATCTTTTATAACATTTAGAACTACAACTACTTGCCCAAAGAGGTGGACGGTGGCTTTTTTTATTTTCAAAGTCATAACGCTCCGGGAGCCCTTCAAACTTACCTGTTTTTAACGCACATCTTTTTTGGACATCAAACAGATTTTTTGGCATCTAATAACATTTATTGTATGGAATAGATATACATTGCGATGTATTAGACTTTCCCAATATTCTTGCTTTGGTTTCTTGATAGTTGTAGAGCTTAGCTAATTTTAAAAACAATTAAAAACTGTTTGGGTGTTTTGTTGCGCTACCTGGCGGATGGCAGACAAAACTGCTGATTTCTAAGTTCAAAAATTTTCGAGGGCGGCGTTGGCGTCTGTATCATCATCAATCTCCGTGTCGTTTTACCTTCACATCTAGAAAATATATTTGAAGATTTACTATCGATAAATGAACCACTGATCTCTACTATAGGGGCTGGATGGCGCTTAGCTCCTCTCCGAGCCTGGCACAAGTGAAGCCACCGGAAGTTCGATGCTTGTCCCGGAAGTCGAGCGTGCCCCTGGGCTTCCTAATGCATTCAGTCAATATTTTGGACAATTCTCTTTTGTGTCTTTGATTGGGTTTTAATACTCCCGTTCTTGATCACATCCCGAGAATGAGGCAGTTGAACTTGGGACATATTCACATCTTGATCAACTAGAATCTCAAAATGTTTACATTGAATGGCTTCCTGCAATACTTCTCGGGTTCGCATGCGCTCTTATTGCGCAACAAGCAGACTTTCTTGAGGGAACAAGCGAAAATCCAGCACCCTCGACGCTTTTCGAACCAGCACTCGGAAGGGTTACAAAGCCTGCCAAGCGCTCACTTCCGGGACAAGCCGCTCACTTCCGGTGGCTTCATACCTGCTTGCTCAATGCGCCATCCAGCCCCCTCTAGTTTAAGTACTGGTTTAAGTACTGGGTCAGGTTAATAAATCTAAGACAAATAATTACGCAAGTATAGCGTGATATAAGTGTTCATTATTCGATATAATTGAACTCAATAAACGATAAAGACGAAGAGGGAAAGAATACACCCGAGTTCACTTCATGCCTAGAGTCACTAAATGAGCTGCGCTTAAAGTATCGGCACTCCGTTCCCCAAAATTGTTTTGGGCGCCATCATTTTAAATGTTGTGCAGAACAAACGCAACTGCCGACCGTTATCATCCAAAAGTGCGACTTCCTCTGCATTAGATGCGGTGCTAGGAAGCTGATGCAATATTGCTATGCTCTGTCGCGGGTTGTTTAAACATTCGTGGAGGACGGAAAAGTGTTTCCTATGATTTTAGATAAAGCTTCAGATAACTGGCAACCATGATTTTAAGCCACAATATGGCCAAGAGTCGTTACTCTGAAGCGTAGCTAATTTACTGGCACTAGCGGGAACAATGAGGAAGAGGCAAGTGGTAGTGGCTTGTGGAATCCACGAGGCTCACGTCATGGCCCCTCCAGGTATTACAAGCTTCTTGAACAAGGGCATGAATAGTGTCGTTAAACAAGCTACGCTTCAGAGTAGCGACACTTGGCCATATTGCGGCTTAAAATCACGGTTGCCAGTTATTTGAAGCTGTATCTGAAATCACAAGAAGCGCTTTTCCGTCCTCCACTTTAAATAGTTTGCGACATAGCAAAGCAATATTACATGAGCTTCCTAACACCGAATCTAATGCTTTGGAAGTTGCAATTTTGAATCATGACGATCGCCAGTTGCGCCTGCTCTGCACAAGCACCAAAATGGCGGCGCCCACAACACTGTCGGGGAAGAGAGTGTCGATACTCTAAGCACAGCTCATTTATTGGCCCTACTTCCCGCAAACCTCCTTTCCCCTGACTGAAACTGAAACTAAATATGAATAATACACCATTATTATAGCTTATTTAGTTTTAACCACCTACACATAATGAGAGGAGGAAGCGGCCGGGTAGGAGAAACGCGGGTTTTATGTGCGACTGTTCTAATCAACGTTAGTTCTAACCGTCTCAAAAGAGAAAACGCGCGAGCTTGCGCTGGTTAAAAAAAAGACGGTCCAAAGAAAAGAGGCGGCACGCTGTGTTCTTTGTGATTGTGCGTCTAATTGCAAATTGTTGTGTGTATGTTTATACAGCCGGAAGTTAGTCTGCCTTAGTGGGCGTCTGGTGTCTCAGGTGTAGATGAGCAATTTAGCCAGTGCGGTACAACCGCAAACCTGGGCTTTAACGTGCACCACGCAGTAGTGATACACGACCGCACGCCGGCATGATGCTCTTCCAGATCGAAACGGGCAGGGCGGGGTGGGTTCTGCAGCGCGAGCTTTCGCTCCACGTGCTCCGAGCTGGTGTGCGCTAGACATGCACTCGGCCACCAATCGCCCCCCCCCCTTATATAAGTATTTGAAGATCGACGATGGACGTCGATCGTCTCGAGGTAATGTAACGTAATAACATTATATAAATAATAAACATATTGAAGGATTGAACGACTCAATTTTTCGATTCTTGGATTGTAATATGACGGTAGCCTATTGTACTTACTGTTGATGAAGAGCAATTTGAGGTGACGAGGTAATGATTAAATGATGAGGCTCTATAAGCACGACGATATTAGTGGGTGTCGAACCACAACGTACAGTGCCAGACTTGTTTCAAGTATCGTGTACCCAAAGACCTTTCTTCACCCGCAACAGAATATGGTAGAATCAATGAGGATGCTGCTTTACAACTGTACGTGGAGCAGGAAAACTGCAATGTGCAGAAGTGCGGCTTATTCGTTAATATGAAGGACGGATTTCTAGCAGCATTCCCTGATTGACTACTTGGACAAATGGCCTCGTTGACGTAAAGTGTCCCCGTTCCAAAAGATTCTTGAAGCCTACTGAAACCGCAAAGGAGTATGAGGCGAAAAATAAGAAAAAGGAACCTGGTGTGAAAGGTCCAAATCACCACCACAGCTTCTACTACCAAATACA
Source organism: Ixodes ricinus (assembly GCA_037355805.1). Classification (NCBI taxonomy): domain Eukaryota; kingdom Metazoa; phylum Arthropoda; class Arachnida; order Ixodida; family Ixodidae; genus Ixodes; species Ixodes ricinus. Next base: position 16,871 of record JAZHYW010015701.1, read on the forward strand.
AGGGCAGCTACACAATACACAAAGAGAGTTTTGTGATTTCGTTATATTTACACTCAAGGGCATTGATATCCAACGTATTCAGAGGGATGACACCTTCTTGTCAACCATAGAGCCTTTTCTACTCAAGTTTTACATGCAAGGCCCGACTTCCGCTGAAATTCCTCACGTAGACGAGTTGTCCGACCGCATAAACTGCCATTACTCCCGATCTGGGAATCTCTCGATCTTCGTTCGTAGGCCATAGTATCATTAGATCGAGGGGTGTGGCTCTTCGTCCGCCGAACATTGCTTCGGCGGGTGTTTTTACCGTGTAAGAAGAGACCGTCGCGTGCTGCTGGAACAAGAACCTGGAGATTTTTCACTGAACTGGTTGTTCCATAAGCTTCAAGAGGGCTTTCTTCGTTTCGCACACAATCTGTTCTGCTTGCCCGTTAGTTGCAGGATGGTATGGTGCACTAATGTGATGCCTGATGCCGGTTTTTTTTTGTGGGGGGGATTTGTTTATTTTATTCGAAGCAAGATTTGGCGCGTTATCAGAGAAAAGTATTTTCGGTAGGGCAGAAGTAGGGAAAAGAGAGCGTAGAACGTCAATGACGCGTTTGTACGGATCGTGGCAGGCATCGTGTAAACTTCCAACCACTTAGAGTACGCATCGACTATGACTCCGCAGATGCGGATACGTTTCGCCACCCACAGACTGAATAGTGGATCGTTTTCAGTTACAGTTCATGATGGCGCTGGACTCGAGGAAGCCTTCGACTCTTTCCACAAAGTTAGCCCAGGTGCCAGCACTTTTGTCGAAAGCGGTAAGTGTTCGAAACGTCGACAACGTCGGTAGCCACGTGCTGTGCTTGACACTGGACGCTTACCATCCGCTGAGAAGAAACTTGCTTGTTCGTCTGCCACGAGTCGTCCGATATCAGGTCATCACCGCTACTCCATCTCCCGACAAAACAGGTCGTCATTGTCCGCATGTCCATAGTTAGCAATCACGTGAACTTATAAATTCCCATACGCTCATAACTTGCCGTCGCTAAACGCCGTTCATTCATAGCGTCTTCATTGCAAATAAACGTCTTCCTATTTATTCTGATGGTTTTTATCATACTCCTCCTAAGCTGTACTTACAACATTATAATCTGTCGGTACTTCCGAAAATATTGCAACGGCGTTTGTTTTCTGGGAACTATAATGTAACAACCTTTACAAAATCTTCCGGATCCCGTGAAACACAATATTTTGTTACGTCACTTTTCGGTCGTCATTATAATGGTGAGGTAAGTACCGTAAATTGCAAAGCAGTTTACTTGACGTCCGCTTCCATTGGTGTCTTGGAAGATTGAGTCTACTGAGCGTGCATTCCTGCAGAAGTTTTCATTGAAAGAATATTGACACGTCAATCACCAATTGATTCCTTCTTGGTAAGATTTATTGCGAAAGCCCGTGACAACCGCCGAACCGCATCTCCCTATATCAGAGAATAATTTATACAAAGCCTGACATTCTCGCATACATGCGTTTGCTGGGCCACGCTATTGAGCCAGCTGAGCACAGCTGGCAGCGGCGCGAGCAAGGCCACGAAGGGAACGTGATGGTGCTCGAGCCATCTTACCGTGAACCCATGTTTCGGCCACCCCACGGGTGCGTGTCGCCATCTATTGGTTGAACTAACGCCTTGTTCAAGATGGCTGCCGTGGGACCGCAGCCTTAAAGGGACGATGCAGCGATTTTTGTATTTTGCGCAATTACCGCTTAGAACGGATCCCTGACGTTAATGACCTGTGAAATACCCGTTCGTTTTTCACCACATGCAATCGAAGTCACAGAAAAAAATAAAGAAAAACGGGCAGAGTTCACCCCTCAACTCGCAGCCAGAACAAGCGGCCACGTGATCTAGAGCCGATTATATGGCGCCAATGTTGATCATAGCCATGCGCTGGGGTTGGCAAGGCACAGGACACGCGCTGAGTTCCAGACATTGTTATGGTTCGGCTGTTGTCGGCTTTGCAGCGATTGGACACGGGACACTACCCGAATGCTTCTCGAGCTATCGATTATCACGAGACCAAATCGAGTGTCCACGCCATGCTCGGGTCCAATCTATGAGTCGCATTCAAATATCGTCACTGGGCGGTACTGCTACCGCCCAGCTGCGTCATCAGGTTTTGCGAAGGAGAGATTGAATGAAAAGACTCGGTTTTGTCCTCGAAATTATAGCGCAACAAAAGAGTTTCTTGGTCAGTGGCGTTGCGTGCGAGTATCCTTGAGTCCCACTAGTGCCAGGAAGATCGTGTAAAGTAAAAAACATTGCAATTGAATATCGTTGCACCGCCCCTTTAAGATTTGGATTTCTCCTCTGATTGCTCCCTGATATTATTAATACAATTTAACAAAATTAACTTAACTTTTGCGGAGATTTTTCAAGCATTACTGACATCTTGATTACATTAAGTGAGACCTCTTTAACTTTCTATAGGTCTCATTGACATAATGCTCACTCTCATTATTACTTTGAACTTTTATACAGGCAAGGGATTTACTCTCAGCTCAATTACATAATGATCACTCGTTTCACTACTTCGACTAACAGTTGACCCAATAGAGTTTGGTTCGGTCTAATTGACATTTTGATTACTCTTGAAGTTACTTTCAACAAATTATCGACAAGCTGATTTATTATGAGAACGAGTCGTATTATGATTACTCTCTTGATCACTTCCAGCTACTATTAACCAAATGGACTTGAATTCGCCTAAGTTGCATCTTGGTGTAGTACTTTGAGCTAATATTCAACCTAATGATTTGTTATGAGCCTAATTGATGTCATGATTAGTAGTTTGATTACCTCGAGTTACTAATAAAATAACTTTATATCAACCTAATTGCCATGTTAATGACTCTCTTGATTGCTTCGAGTTATTATACCAGCAACTGATATATTTGAGCTTAATTCACATTAATATTACTTTTGACAAACTTCGAGTTACTATTTTCCCAATCAGCTTTAATTCGGTCTAATTTATATTTTTTTATGTTTTCGTTACTTTGAGGCAATATTCAACGATTTGATTTCTTATCAGCTTAACTGACACCCTAAATACTCTTGTGATTACTATGAGTTACTATGGACCCAATGTACTTTACATAGATCGAATCGACAATTTGGGGACCCTCTTCATTTGTGTTTTAATGACATATTTATTACTATATTGATTACTTGAAGTTACTTTTCAAACAGTGAACTTCAATTCGGCCTAATTAACATTGTGATCAATGATTCTTTTGATTCCTTTCAGAAAATATTCAACCAATTGATTTATTATGAGCATAAATGACATTAATATTACTCTTTTGATTATTTTGGGTTACATTGACGAAATAGATTTTAATTAGTCTTATTTGACAATATGAAGACTATTTTTATTGGAGTTATTATACCACCAATTGACCTATTATGAGCTCAATTCACATTATTATTGTTCTTTTGATTACATCGCGTAACGTTTGACACAATAGACTTTAATTCGGCCTAATTGACATAGAGAACTGTTTTGATTAGTTTGAGCTCATATTCAACCGAAGTTTTTTTATGGGCTCTTTTGACATTATCGATTGATCGATTGATTGATCGATCAATCAATCGATCTATCGCGTGACTCATCGATCGAATAAATCAGTCACGCACTAGATATTAAAATACCCAAGCATCACAGGGAATGCATGGAATGTTGGAAAAGGTGCCCCACACATTCGACTTCCTGAAGAAACGTGCCATTATTTGCAGATTTTCTTTATAAAAGTTACTTTTGCAGACGCCACCACGTGTAGGTACTTCTGTAGCCTGAATAGGCTCCTTGGTGCCTGGGTAGTTTAGAAAACATCTGTAAACCGTTCCAGAAACGCACTTCTGGTCCATGCCATCGCCCACAAGCTGACCAGAAGCGCTTTTCTGGAACGGTCTATAGATGCGTTTCTAAATTACCCAAGCACCAAGAGCATATTAATGTTACAAAAGTAGTTACACGTGGTAGCGTCTGCAACAGTAGCTTTTCTAAAAAAACTGTCAGCATTTTCACTCTGGTGAAGAAAGAAGACCAGAGAAGCTGTTCTATGGTAGAAATGGAGTATTTATAAATGTAAGGATTAAGTTGGGATTGGGTAATTTGTTATTTGAACGATTAAAGAACCAGACATATACATACCGGTCCGGGGTTGTTGTTTATTTCGTAACCACAGTGACTATGGCCTTCTGGTTGCTGTAGTACACCGCCCCTAGGGTGTACGCTGACGGCAGGCACGTTTAGGGGCGTAGACTCAGGACGAGACGAGACGAGACGAGACAAGACGAGACGAGACGAGACGAGACGAGACGAGACGAGACAAGACAAGACGAGACAAGACAGACGAGACGAGACGAGACGAGACGAGACGAGACGAGACGAGACGAGACGAGACGAGACGAGACGAGACGAGACGAGACGAGACGAGACGAGACGAGACGAGACGAGACGAGACGAGACGAGACAAGACGAGACGAGACGAGACGAGACGAGACGAGACAAGACGAGACGAGACGAGACGAGACGAGACGAGACGAGACGAGACGAGACGAGACGAGACGAGACGAGACGAGACGAGACGAGACGAGACGAGACGAGACGAGACGAGACGAGACGAGACAAGACAAGACGAGACGAGACGAGACGAGACGAGACGAGACGAGACGAGACGAGACGAGACGAGACGAGACGAGACAGAGACGAGACGAGACGAGACGAGACGAGACGAGACGAGACGAGACGAGACGAGACGAGACGAGACGAGACGAGACGAGACGAGACGAGACGAGACGAGACGAGACGAGACGAGACGAGACGAGACGAGACGAGACGAGACGAGACGAGACGAGACGAGACGAGACGAGACGAGACGAGACGAGACGAGACGAGACGAGACGAGACGAGACGAGACGAGACGAGACGAGACGAGACGAGACGAGACGAGACGAGACGAGACGAGACGAGAGACGAGACGAGACGAGACGAGAGACGGAGACGAGACGAGACGAGACGAGACGAGACGAGACGAGACGAGACGAGACGAGACGAGACGAGACGAGACGAGGACGAGACGAGACGAGACGAGACGAGACGAGACGAGACGAGACAGACGAGACGAGACGAGACAGAGACGAGACGAGACGAGACGAGACGAGACGAGACGAGACGAGACGAGACGAGACGAGACGAGACAGAGACGAGAGCGAGACGAGACGAGACAGAGACGAGACAGAGACGAGACGAGACGAGACGAGACGAGACGAGACGAGACGAGACGAGACGAGACGAGACGAGACGAGACGAGACGAGACGAGACAGAGACGAGACGAGACGAGACGAGACGAGACGAGACGAGACGGACGAGACGAGAGACGAGACGAGGACGAGACGAGACGAGACGAGACGAGACGAGACGAGACGACGACGAGACGAGACGAGACGAGACGAGACGAGACGAGACGAGACGAGACGAGACGAGACGAGACGAGGACGAGACGAGAGCGAGACGAGACGAGACGACGAGACGAGACGAGACGAGACGAGACGAGACGAGACGAGACGAGACGAGACGAGACGAGACGACAGAGACGAGACGAGACGAGAGACGAGACGAGACGAGACGAGGACGACGACGAGACGAGACGAGACGAGAGACAGCGCCCTGAGAGTCTGCCATGGACGCGGGAGCTGGCGCCGGCCGGGCTAGCGCCAGTCGCATTTAGACGCTTCGCGACAGAGCAAAGCAATATTGCATGAGCTTCCTAACACCGATTCTAATGCTGAGGAAGTCGCACTTTTGAATCATGACGATCGGCAGTTGCGTCTGCGCTGCACAAGCACCAAAGATGGCGGCGCACAAAGCAATATTAGAAAAGAGTGCTTACCCTAAGCATAGCTCATTTAGTGGCAAGGTCCTCATTTCTGCGCGGTGAGGTCCACACTTCTGCACGTCCAGAGGTGTGGACCTCGTCGGCGAGGTCCACACTTCTGCGCGGCGAGTCAAAAGCAACAAGAAGCAACCGTTTCCTACCCGCGAGCTGCACCAAGGAGTTCTCTGTCCAAGTAAGTGGCGCGGCTCTACTATACTCGTCTACAATCGCGCGCCAAGTGCACAGCAGCTGGCAACATTGGCAACGGGTATGGCAAGAAAGAGCACTTTCCGTCTGTCTGCCTGTCAGCGAAAAAGAACCACTCAAATAAACAAACCCATGTCGCACTCGAGCTATCCTCATTAATTTCATAAGTTGGAGGCGCTGCCGGCAAGGGCAGACTAAATTCCTTATATGAAATTCACGCTTACGAGTACCTTCAGCTATTGTTGTAGAAACGCGCAAGACACGTGCGAGGAGCGGTGCTCCGCTGCCATTCGCTTCCTAGGGTCGCTCATTTCAATACTGCTACAGTGTTGGACTGCGCCGACAACTGCTTCCAAGGGCCGCTCGAAACACGTTCCTCGTGCACTGGCGCATTTGACGCCACTTGCAAGACAAACGCAAGCACATCGAGGGACTTTAGTCCAGAGAGATAAAGAGGGATCAGTGGCCATGGAAGTGCAATAAAGAAACAGAAAAAGATCGGTGACCGAGTGGGCTAGAGCCACGGTGTAAGATAATACTCTTCAGGTGAGGACAGCGCGCTGCTCGCGCAGTGCAGATAAAGTTCGGCGCCGGCAGAGGACTCGTCGACCCGTGGGCACGGCAAAGACGGCTCGTGTCAAATCATGCTCCACACGCGCGGAGCTCCAGCGAGGTTGCCGTTCGTGCAGAAACACCCCTTTTTTCGCTCTCACAGAGTTTCGCCGTTTGGCCGCCGGCGACACTGTCAGCCGCGGGCACGGTGGCCGCGGAATAATGCAGGCTTTCGGATGCCCGTCGAACGCACACTTTCTGATTCCTCGCGCCGCGCGTTCAGCCCCACCGTGTCCTCACCTAAAGAGTATATCTTACACCGTGGCTAGAGCACACCAGCTCAAAGCACGTGGAGCGAAAGCTCGCGCTGTATAACCCAGGGATCCTGGGTTCAATCCCCACCCCTGCCCGCTTCAATCTGGATGAGCATCGTACCGCCGTGCGGTCGTGTATCACTACTGCGTGATGTGCGTTAAAAACCTCAGGCTACCGGTTGTACTGCACTGGCTAAATTGCTCATCTACAGCTGGAAGACATGTCGCCCGTTGAGGCAGACTATGTTCTAGGCTGTAAAAACATGCGAACACCCCAATTTGTTTCCAGACAGATAAGGCAGCATCGCTTCATTCTAGCGTGACATAGTAAGATCACTATTCGCAACTTTAAGCGATGGTGGTACCACGGTGTGCGAATCGCGCTCCCTAGCTCCTGAGAGATCGGCTTCCACAATAAGCGTGCTTCCCTACACTTTCCTGACGTGAAAATACAACGTAAGGCTCCAGTGCTGCTCGCATAAAGCAAAACTAGAATCACTCACGCGTTGCATACCCCGCCTCGTACTGATGTTCTAGGCGATCATCCAGATGACAGCCATTTTGATAGCCGCCGTCGCGCCCCTATAGGTCGTGAAAGTTACGAATTGTGTTCATAACAGACAATAGCTTAATGAACTCCCGAGGTTACCGAGGTTATTTATGAAGACACTAAAGTTATTTAGAGGTTCATTTGATTTTGCCTGAAAATGAGAAAGGTGAAGAGAGAAAAACAAAAGAAACGTAATTTGTATCTATTGATGGCCTGTTTGGTTCTCCTAGTAATCCGCTGAAACAAAAAATGGTAAATTTACAACAAAAAAATATTGGTTTCAGGCTTTAAAACGCTAAAGTAAACATTCAATTTGCATGTCAGTGTAAGCATCTGTTTGTTGGTTAATAAAATATATTGCAATTGTTTAAAATAATAAAAATCATGCTTCTTTTTGTTTTTCATATCCACTAGCCACCAAACAAGGTTGACAGAGAATGAGAATATCTGAATTAATGTTTCATAGAATATATGTTGTTCGGAATAAGTATTTTAGCCTTCTTTGCAACTCATTCAACTATCTTTTTTTATTTCCAAATACATATTATTAGTGTGCCTTCATGTGTGCTTTGCTTAGGGTGAAGACATTTGGCCATTTTGTCCCACGCTTCTTTTTCTTTTTTCAGAAGCGTGTGAAAGAGCGTGTCCCGGCACGCGTTTGTGGCACTGACTGTGCTATGGCGACATTTTGTTTACGTCAATTTATTGGTTTTTTGCCCGTGAGCGCGTGCTGTTGGCATCGCTCAAGTATGTACCAACTGGCTCAAATTAGACCTGTAGTACAGTTTATTTCAGCGGTGTGTACGTCTTTCCCTCTCACGGTTTTTTTAATTTGTAATTGTTCAGCTGACCCTATTCAAGTATGTACCAACTGGCTCAAATAGACCCTTCCCGAAAGTCAGTCTACCCACCCTGTACAGAGCCAAACCGACGCTCTAATGGCGGCACTACACAGCATCTCCACACCAGAAAATGCGAACGTCTTCGAAAGCATAGAGCAGAAAGGGCAAAAGGTGTTGGTTCTTTTACGTCACCTTCGACTCACGAAATCGAGGGTGCTTGATTTAGCAGAGCACGATCTCCTATCACCGCCATTAGAGCGGCAATATTGAGGCTCTTGGGACTGCCACAAGGTGACTCTGACTTTTGAAAAGGGTCTATTAGACCTGTAGTACAGTTTATTTCAGCGGTGTGTACGTCTTTCCCTCTCACGGTTTTTCTAATTTGTAATTGTTCAGCTGACCCTATTCAAGAATGCTGCTGGCATCGGGTACTACAATGCGTGGCATCACCCAAAGCTGTACTCTGTTTCATACTCAGTGTGCAAAGCTGTCAAAGCTACTGGCGCGAGCATCGGGCTTGATCTCGTTGATCATTCGCACGCGTTCTCGCACAAACAAAACTATAGACGAAGCTACGCGCTCGCGCCAGTAGCTTTGACAGCGTTGCACGCTAAGTATGAAACAGAGTATTCGCGACTCCAGCGAACTATAGGGGGCGCGCCGGTCAGGCGAAATGGCGGACGAAAGGAGGTCGTTTTCGTCGTTCAACACGCGGACCACCATAAATGTCTTGCACTGCAGCGTAAAATCGGTCTTACATATGAAAGCAAAGCGATTTTTCGACGGTAGAAACCTTCTTCTTGTCAGTGCGTAGGAATGACACGGCGGAAGCACAAAAATAATTACTGGAAACAACGTTTGTTTCTATGCTGCCTATGCGAGAACCAAGCAGAGATAGCAGACGACAGAGTCGAAACGACCTCCTCTCTGAGCTTCTCGGCGCTGCCGCTACGCGGCGTCGATTTCGCTGGAGTCGCGAATAGGGTTCCTCAATGTCCTTCTGTTTAGAGTGATGGCACCCTTTGTAGCACCCGATGCCGACAGGACGCGCTCACGGGTAAAATACAAAGAAATTGACGAAAACAAAATGTCACCATAGCACAGTCAGTGCTACAAACGCGTGCAGGGGCACGCTCTTTCACGCACTTCTGAACAAAAAAAAAATAAAAGTATGGGACAAAATGGCCAGATGTCTCCACCCTAAGCAAAGCGCACATGAAGGCACCCTACTCAAAGCAGAAGGACATTGGGGCACCCTACATATTAGGGTATCTCTGTTCAACCCTGCACGATCTTAGGGTGCTTACGAGCCACGCTAGCGTATGCAAGCGTTTGACCACGCCCGCTAACATAGCTCACACAAATAAAATAAAATCAACAAAAGTCTCGCCTTCAGAGCCTTACCAGGCCTCTCACTAGGAGTCTGCTGATGAGTAGTTACACGTGCAGCACCTGCTGGCGTCTGCAGTTATATAACCGCTTGAAAGGAAAAGTATATTTTTCCTATCTTATGTTGATTATTTACTTCCAATTACTTATAAAAAAGATATGAGCCCGTGCGGTGCATGCACTTAGAATGTTTTTGAGAAAATCTCGTTTTTTGGCCCGTGTAGGAAATTTATGCATCGCGGAAAAATTGAACTCTGAAAATGGGACGCCAGCAATTGGAATAGAGCGCGAAAATTTGAGAGGAGGATGTCAACTGAATCAAAAGATAAAAACGAGAGAAGAAATCCTCTATCACCGACGTCCACCTGAGCCTCATATGTCAAGCAAGAAATTACGATGTGGACACTTTTAGCATTTATTTAATTGAAAAAGAAGCTGTCAACAAAAAAAAAATGAAACGATAGTCTTTTCTTTTTTTGCTGCCAAGTGTATTTTACATTTTCACTTATATAGATGTCACATGCGCCCACAACGTTAGTTCTATTTGCTTTGACGATATTAGACTCAGGTAAACGTCGGCTGATCCACT
>JAZHYW010015702.1:0-43464 GCA_037355805.1 Ixodes ricinus
CCCCCTATCTCGTCGGGAAAACCAGGCGCGGCAACCCCTGGAGAGGTGGAGCTGCCGAAGACGACCGACGCGAAGATCCTCCGCGAACGTCGGAGGGCCCCCATGAACGCTACCAGACACCGAAACAGCGCCCCTGCAACAGTGTCCAATAACCTAAACGTCGTCATCGACGGCCACGACGCATCGGCACTCGTGGACACCAGAGCGGACTACTCACTCATGAGTGGGGCTCTTTCGCCGCCTGCGAAAAGTTACGACGCCCTGGAAGGGACCACAAATTTGAACCGCCGGAGGAGCACCTTATCACGCCTGTTGGACGTTGCACTGCTCGCGTCGAAATTCACGGCGAAACGTGCCCTGTGAAATTTGTCGTTCTACAAGACAGTTCCAGAGATGTCATTCTCGGCATGGACCTTCTGTGCGAATACGGCGTCGTCATCGACCTGGGTGAGAACAGATTGACGCTGCGGAAGCCTGTTCCGCCTTCAGAGAAACCCCAAACAGCGTGAGCCGCCGTCCGAGTCGCCGCTGACCACGTGAACCTGCCGCCGCGATCAAGTGTTGTCGTACCCGTCGTGGCCGGTACAACTACCTGCGGCGAAGTTATCCTGGAAGGCAACCTTCAATTGCTCCTGGGAAGAGGAATAGGCGTCGCAAGAGGAGTAGCTCAACTTCAAGATCAGCGGACTGTGGTCCTCGGTGACGAACTTCCTAAATGAAACGCAACACCTCACGAAAGGTGCAGCCCTGGGCCACGTTAAGTGAACTTCAAAACGCCGCCGAGATCGTCGCGATTACTGACGGAACATCGCCACTTCAGCAAGGCAGTACGCCGCCAGCGCAGCTCGACATCGACCTTACGCTTCCGGGCCCGAAACGACGGCAGCTGCTTAACCTGCTCGCCGAATACCGCGACTGCTTTGCGACGTCGTCGAAGGTACGCCAAACCGCCGTTGCGAAGCACCGCATCGTTACCGAGACGACGCGCGCCCTGTGCATCGATCGCCGTACGGAGTCTCCGTTAAAGAAAGGGAGGTAATCCAGGAGCAAGTGCAAGAGATGCTGAAAGACGACATAATCCAACCTTCAAGCAGTACGTGGGCCTCTCCAGTCGTGCTGGTTAAGAAGAAGGACGGAACGCTTAGGTTCTACGTGGACTACCGACAGCTGAACGCAGTGACGAAGAAAGACATCTACCCGCTCCCCCGCATCGACGACACTCTGGACCGGCTACGCCACTTTCGATATTTCTCGTCGATGGACCTGAAGAGCGGCAACTGGCAAATCGAAGTCGACGAACGGGACCAAGGAAGACAGCCTTCGTCACGCCGGATGACTGTATGAGTTCAAAGTGATGCCCTTCGGACTATGCACGGTGCCAGCAACGTTCCAGCGTGTCATGGACACCGTACTGGCAGGACTGAAGTGGCAGAGCTGTCTCGTCTACCTTGACGACGTCGTATTGTTTTCAACTGACTGACGAACACTTGCGACGACTCCGAGCTGTTCTCCAAGCCACCAAGACCACCGGACTCACCCTCAAGGTGTCAAAGTGCCGGTTCGCCTATGACGAACTGGTTCCTGGGCCACGTGGTTAGTAACGAAGGCGTCCGCCCAGACCCCTGAGAAGACGCGCCGTCGCGGCACTCCCAGTTCCGAAAGACAAGAAGGCCGTACGAAGATTCCTCGGACTTTGCTCTACTATCGACGCTTCGTTCGGGATTTCGCAAAGATTTCCACACGGCCTACTGACCTCTCGAAGGACGCCGAGAGATGTTCGAATGGGCCGAGGAGCAGGAGCAGGCATTCCGACGGAAAGCACGAGAGCGAAGACTCCGGACTGACCTCCTGTCCCAGGGACACTTTGATCAGGATGCAGGAAACCTGAGATCCACACGGACGCTAGTAACGCAGGACTTGGAGCGGTACTGGCTTTCAATCCGCATGATGGTGCCAAGCGAGTCATCGCCTACGCAGGTCGGACGCTGTCCAAATCGGAAAGCAATTACCCCACGACTGAAAGAGGAGTGTCTTGCGGTACTCTTCTGGGCAATCACGAAGTTCCGCCCGTACTTGTGCAGGGAGCCCGTTCCAGCGTAGTCACAGACCCGCCACTCGCTCTGCTGGCTCCTTGAACTTCGGCGATCCTTCAGGACGGCCTCAGCTCGACGAAGCTCTCCTGACTACACGAGTTCAACATGACTGTAGTCCACAAGTCAAGGCCACAAGCACCGCGACGCCGACTGCTTGTCCAGGGCCCTGCCGAACAGCCTCCCGCGCCAGCGACGGCAATGACGACTGCGTGCTTTCAGGAGCCAAGTGGGCCACGCGACGACCTGGCACGACGTCGACGGAACGATCTTGAGCTGCAGCGCATTAATTCAGCACCTGGAAGGGCACGGTGCACCGTGCACCGCGTTCTCTCACAAAACCCGGGCCGAACCTCTCGCCATTCGACAAGGTGCAATCTACAAAGGGGACCTTGGGGACAGCTACCTCGCTGTAGGCTGCTGGTAATCCCGGCCGACCTTCGAGAGGGAGGCCGCTCAAGCCCGCCACGGCGATTCGTCGTCCGACACCTTGGTTACAGCGCGCGCCGGCCCTGGATTCGTGAAAGCGGTGTTACATGGCCCAAGCTGCCGAAGACCCGTTCACTACCTACGCACGGTCGTGCCACGAGTGCCAGCGACTCAAGAAACCGGCCGACGAAGCCGGCACGTCTCCACTGCAGCCGATCAGCTCCCCGACCGCACCGTTCCAGCAGACGGGAATGGATCTGCGTCGTCCTTTCCACCATCGACGCAAGGGAAACTGATGGATAATCGTCGCTCACAGATTATCTCACACGGTACGCCGAAACAAAAGCCCTTCCTGCAGGGACGCTGGCTGTGTGAAGTGCGGCAACATTTTTTATCGAGTCCCATCTGGAAGTCCTCCGGCAAGGCGCTCCCGAGGCTCTGATTACAGATCGCGGATCATCGTTCATGGCACGATGACCAAGAAATCCTCCGGCTCAGTCACACCAGCCATCGTCGTACCACTGCGTACCACCCGCAGACCAACGGGCTGACGGAGCTGCTTTAACAAGACAATCGTCGACATGATCTCTATGTATGTCGACGTAGAGCACAAGACGTGGGACGAGGTGTTGCCCTACGTCACGTTCGCCTACAATACCGCGGTTCAAGAGACCACTGGGCTCCACACCTTTCCAGCTGGTACATGGTCGGAAGGGAGCGACCATGCTGGACTCGATGCTGCCCCATGAGCCAGCTGACAATGAGAGCGACGACGCCCAGGTGGTTGCTCAACGGGCCGAAGAAGTCCGCCAGCTCGCTCGACTCTCTGACTCAAGACCAGCAACGCGTCGACGCGGGACGCTGCAACCTTCGTCGCAGGATGTCACTTCCAGCCCGGAGGCAGGGATGGGTGTGGACCTCATCCGTCGCCGCGGCCTCGTTGAGAAACTGATTAACGATACTTTGGACCATACAAGGTACTTCGTCGCGTCGGGGAGCTGAACTACGAGGTGATGCCCGACGGAACAAGAACCTCATCACGTCGCCCACCACGACCTGGAAGTCGTCCACGTCGTGCGCCTGAACTGTACTACGCTCGATCGGACTGTGGACCTTATGTGTTCCAAATGACTCTTTAGTGTGCCGTCCTTTTTATATTCTTTGTTTTGTTTTGTGTTGCATCGGGGCGATGCATTTCTGTAAAGCGGGGATGTAAAGCCCGGTCTACACAGATTGCGTTTGACTGCGTTTGACTTTGGTGCAGCAGTGAGACTTTCAGGACATCCCTGCTGCTTATATCACGTGCCGAAGATGAATCCATTCCGAAGTGGATTCCACGCGCTCGCTACGAAGCACAGATGTGCCGGTGACTCGCTTTCGGTTCTCCGCAGCGCGGTCAAGCACTCAAGCGCAAGTGTCTGAACCGGCCTTAATGCCGCGCGCCAGGTAGGCAGCGCGGCCGTGGCCTATCGGTTATCGCGCTTACCTCCCACGCGAAGAGCCAGGGTTTGATTCCCGGGAGTTACGCGTCCTTTTATTTATTCTTGCAGCTTAAAGTTCTGGTGAATTCGAGAACTCTGTCGCCTGTTCGAGGTGCGAATGTTCTAGTCGCCGAACCTTCTAGGCCGATTGTTCCAGAAGACAACGCGATTACATAAGGGGCTCCGCGCGGCGATCAGGAGTCAGTTTCGCCCCAGCGTTCGACTCTGCTCTTTCGCCGATTTCGACGCCCGCGAGGCTCTGCTGTTATCTTTTGTTTCCTTTTTACTTTTTTGGTCACAAGTTCGCCGTCATTAAACGTTTAGTTCCTTTAGTTATTCTCTGCCTCATCATTTGTCATTCGTGACAATATAACCTAATGTAAAAATGGCTTATTGCACTAGGGGTAAGATTTCTGACGGCCGAATAAAGCAATTTGGTATTGACTAAGCTTTCCGATTATATTTGAACGAATACTAATATTATTACTCGCTTCCGTACGTTTTCTGCTTTCTGAGTGTTCTCCGATATCCAACCTCATGTTCACCGCTTAGTTTTTTGTTTGTTTTTCCACCGGGTAGCCCTCGTGGTTTCCCTTCTCGTGACCTTGACGGCTATATATTCCCGCTTTATTATTCTCCTAGTAACCTCAAGCATGCATTTATGTTTGATTAATTTTTACGCCAGGGAATAACAACGTTACAAGGCGCACGTCAAAATGTATTCGACACGACCGTACAATTCACGTGGACACCTGATGAGGTACCATCAACTTCGAAAATGATTCAGTTCAAGTGAGTGGTTTTGTGGAAGCCCCGTTCAGTTTGCGCCAGATACTCGCAACGGGAGCACAGATGTATCGGGAAAAAAGTGAACAACGTAATAAAACAGATACCATTTTTAATCGACGAGAGCTCAAGAAACAGAATGCGTGGCGGCTCCTGAGCATCTCACTGTTGCTGGGCAGCCAGCCATTGAGATGGTGGCATTCGGTGATAAGCTCGTCAAACAACCAATTACAAAGCGTTATTTTAATAGGACACGCCATGCGTATTTTAAGCTGCCAGATACCACAGATCATTACGCGGGAAGTATTCTTAAAGCTACACCTGGATTAAGTTAGGCAGTGAAACATAACTGCGGCACTTATTTTGCCATGTAGGGTCATAATAGCTAGGCTTTGGCGAAGAACGACATCAGTTGTTTGTCGGGGTTTCTAGGTTCCACCAAACTTTGACGCGAAAACCCGTACTCACTTGCCTAATCAATGTACTTAAAATAAGAGCCTGTACCAGACTGGTTTGACAGCTCTAAAACAAGCATCGAAATAGGGAGCCTTTAATACGCCGTTCGTAAGACACTTTTCTTTTAAATAATGTAAATAGGCTTGCTCTTTGCTTGAATTGGCAGAAAAAAATAACTCCTCGTCCTGCGTTTTTGGCGCAAGACTTGTGCACACACAGTGCGGGAAAAGAAAGAGGTTCGAGATCGTTATGTTAAAAACGTTCTCTCTTTTTATTTATTTTTTGAACGTGTGATATCTCAAAGAGGTGTCGTTTCCTCTTTTTAATTTTGTTTTAACATTGTACTGTTTTCAGAGCTATGTTAACCGCGACTATACACACAAATCTATTGAATGAAATGTAGTTCTGCACTCTACCTATCTAGACACCTTTTCATTTCTATTCTCTAAACTGGAGTGAAAAATGGCATGCCGTAGTTTCCCCACTGTAGTCCTCACCTGGTAAAATTAATTCAACTGGACAACTGGATGAAACGTCAAAATTGTTCACCAGTTTCTTAGAGCCGCAGTCGGCTTCCAGCTTTGGCTGACATGCTATGGGTCAGCATAGGCGCTGAGAGCTTAACGATCACAGGGCGTGACGCATTCTGTCCGGCTTTATGTTTTTCTTGATACGCTGTTCAGCGTTGCTGAAATTTCATTGGCTGCTGAGCGAGTGAAAGACACTTTTCTTCTCACCACACCCTGTGCTGGTTAAGACGTTAACTATACTCTAGGGAAATTATGTTCTTTTTTTTTGAGCAGATATAGTTTTGCTATATTCTATCCTAAATTAATTTATTTTCTTGAAACTCGTTTTCTTTTCAGAGCAAGAATTTCGGATGACGGAATTACGTACAAAGATGTCGTGACATCGAAACACTTGGACTTGATGGCATTCGAAAGAACCACTGAAAGTACTCCAGCCATTGCAGGAACTCCCACCGGCAAAACAACACTAAAACAGCCGGCGGTTGTGCCGACAGCAAAGGCGACTACAAATCGGACTGGTTTGTTCTGCTATTTGTGTTTACAGACTACACTCTAAGAAAAAAAGGGAGCGCGACTTAGTCCCTCAGGGGACCAAAACCGCTGGCACTACCATTTGTCCCCTAGGGGAGCAACGGTGACGGGAGCAACTGTTGCGCCCCGTCCATTAATCCCTCGCACTAGCACCGTTGGGACTAACTGTTAAAACGTTTCAATTGAACCCCGAGGACGAACTGTTAGGCTTTTGCACTTGGACCTCTGGGTCTAAACGTTGCGCCCTTGGATTTAGACTTCTGGGACTAAAGGTTTATCCTTTACATTTGGTCCCGAGCCACAAATCTCCAAAACGAAATTCTGCAGTTCGGGTTAAACGTAGCTTTATTGCCTCGTAGATACAGATCACATTAATGGATGACTTAAGTCGAAGTTCCTGGACGGTAGAATCCACTATAAGGCCTATATTCCGAATTGTGCACTTGCGTCGACGATGAGCTTGGACACTGAGACGTCTGTCGAAACCAGTTGTGGTCCATGCACCGTTTATTGGGACACCGGCAGCTTCTTGCCTGTTTGCGAGGAATTTGAATTATTAGTAACAGGGCAGCGTGAAATGCCCAATCGCTGGACAAAAGTATGAGATATAACACACGCATAATAAAATAACAAATAGGCTGCATAAGTGCTACAATGGTACACATCCAACATGCGATCTGTTGACAGCAGACCATCGCAATAATCAATTTTTAGTAGACTGTTCGTTGCGAATAACCGACCCAGCGCGCGCATGCTTCAATATCATCGACACGAGCTCTTGCCATCAACGCGAAAGTCTAGTGTACAATCGAATAAATGTCTCCATTAATGCCGGTTCTCACACGCAGCGACGCGCTGATGTAGCGCGGCTCTGTGTCGTGAGCTACTCTTTCGTCTGCCATGAGCGACAGTTTTGACGGTGCGATACAAAGCTGGTGACCGATCCCGTCAGCACGCGCCTGGCGCAAGGTCAGCGCAATGCTTGTAGCGCTCCGCGGCATGTGTGGACAGGCATTTATGGTCAAGCAATCCTGCCAGATCCTGCAAAACACACACAGAAAAAAGCCATCAGTCAGAACCGTCATTTCGCTCGATACGATTGAAGATGAGGTCTCTCTGCTGCATAACAAAATCAGCAACCACGGTGCCAAAAGAATAGAGCATGGCGCGCGCTTTGCAAGCTAGAGAATGCACTCAACATAAAACACTTTCTGAAACCGCAGTTAATGAATAGACCATTTGCTATGTTACCCAATCATCAAGGAGAATGCAGGGATTGGTGTTCCACGTGCCGCACGTGCTGGCGTCAGCAGTAGTAACTTTTCTAAAGCAAATACCTAAAACAAATGGCATCTTGCACGTGCGTTCGTCAACGCTTTATTTGGTTATTTACTTCGAATCTTTTATATGGGGAAGGCGTGCGCGTGTGGCGCGTGAAACACCAATTCCTGCATTCTCCTTGATGCTTGGGTAATACAGCAAATGGTCTATACACCATAAACAGAAGTACTTCGACATACCTTAATCGAGTTCCCTTGACTTGTAACTTCCAGAACAGATCAAGTGCAGTGCTTCAGCACCGCGAATCCAAACCGTATCCCGCCATGATCGGAGACGAGGCAAGGAGAAAAAACTTTCAACTTACTTAAAACAGGTCCTTTTCTAACAAAGACAATTCCCACATTACCCACGGACCCCAATCTGTCCAACCAACGCCCAACCCCCCGCCTGAGCAGAAGAAAGAATGCGGGGTAGGGGTTGGGAGAAAGGAGTGCGCAGGAGAAAATCTATTTTCCCCCTCCCAATACACTCGGACACAACCACACAGAAGAGCTCCAAGGAGGGGAGAAAGGTCGCCACTTTGAACACGCCACTCGAGTGACGCACAAACAAGCACGTTTTATTTTTCTTTATTTTTTTCTCTCTCTCTCTCTTTTTTTGTAAGTATTTCAACTTTCTCGGGTGGCTTTTTATTTATTTTTTTTAGTTCGCATTTGTTTTGTATTGGTAGGGGTGTTGCCATGGGTGACGTTCCGAGCCGCGGTTCGTTCTTCGTTGTTCACCTGGAATATTATCTGAAGCAGCGACGACGATGGCATTAAGGCGTCTGGATACTGCCTGAATGTGCTTTTGAGTGGAACGTGCTGTACATCAAGTCTGTCGTTGCGGATTTTGAGTTTGATATTGGACTACCCAGGAAAGGTTGGTCACGGGGAGACGCAGAGACGAGGCTCAACTTGCTCTCAGTGACCTTCAGTTTTAGCGATTAAAGTGACCATTTATTCTGACTGCGAGACTCCAGTGTTGAAAGCGCGGCTTCTACAAACTGTTAAGTCTCATTTAAGAGAAGAAAAAAAGTGTTAGTATTTGGAAGTGTTGCGTTTGGATAAATGCTAATTTTTTGCGCGAAGGCCAATTACGTGAATGGGGCTTCGTGAAATGTCAAAAGATCATTTTTGACGAGATAGTTGGGTGAAGTCGAGTCAACACATTCGTTAACTCGCATTCACACAACGCGTGAAGCTCTACCATGTAATGTCTTAACATGGGTGGCACATTAAACAAATTCGCCAGTTTCGTCCGAGTTTTGTCAACACATTCAGCCGAGCTGGGCTGAGTCTCGCTCGCCGATCCCCAAGACAAGCGAAATAGCATCCGGCCTTATGGCGAACATTCCGTTTGCCTTCAGAAACTAAACGATACAGATGCACCCGGTCTGAGGGGGACTAAAGCGCGAAACACATGTACGACGAAACCGTCCGATCCGACGTCCGATCAGGCGATACGACGGTCGGAGGCGAGGGTTTTCAACGCCCTCCGGTGCTACGAAAACCCTCTCCCCCAAAGGTCATTCCGGCAGTCCGCACGTCGGATCGGACGGTTTCGTCGTTACATGTGTTTCGCGCTTAATGGATGCTTTTGCTCGCGCACGCTTATCGGTTAGTCCCAGTCGATCGCAGATAGTCTCCAGCTTTTGCGCACGGTAGCCAAGCTTGAACCAGATGGTCCTTTCGGGGAGCAGCTGGGAGTTCAGAGGACCAAATGCTGCCGTTAGTCCCTTGAGGCCAACTTTTTTCTTAGAGTGTATCACTCTAAGAACTGTCTGCGCGTCTAATTACCCGCAAAACACTCAAAGAGCCAATCTCTGCGGTCTACGAAATCAGTTCAGCGAATGATGAGGCGGAACATCCGTTGAGACCCTGAAATGAAGCCTGCGCTGTGGCATTACGCAATGCAAGCTGACATGCTTTCATTGCGTAATGCCACAGCGCAGACTTAATTTCGAGGTCTAAACGGATATTCCGCCTCATCATTCGCTGAGCAGATTTTGGAGAGCGCAGAGATTGGCTCTTTGAGTGTTTTGCGGGTAAGTAGACGCGCAGGCATTTCTTAGAGGTGTAACTGTGAGCACTGTAGGCCGTTACTCGTCAGCCTCATGGTCATTGAGACAGCGATAGCACTTTCAATGTTGTCATTGTTATCTATACGAGACCAGAATGATAGATTGGAGGTTATGACAAACTGTTCATAACATCGTAAATAGATCTTCGTGCAAAATATCGGAAGTGGAGAAAACATGTGGAGACATTGTTTTCAAATATTAATTTTTCAGATGTCAGAAGCAATTATAATTACAGTACCAGCTTCTAAGTTGTAGTAAATGGGGACATGGCCTTGAAATTATGATTTATAATAAAATTAACATAGAAATGTAAAAATATTTTTTAGGTGCACCAATTTTGAAATACTAGTTTCTCAAAAATTAATTTGATATCGTTGCGTGGTTTACGTGCTATGAATAATTATGAGTGCCTCGCTGCATCTTGAAATGTACAGTGATCCGGCGAAACGTATCAAAAACACTTGAACTGTGTTCCATCTGGAGCGATCGCGATCCTTGTGGCAGCCGAAGAACTTTGCGATGACGTCTCGTTCAGTTGACAAACCTGAGCAGGGGAGGCCAGTGGGTGAAGGCCAAAGCAGCACACCCTGAAAAAGGAGGAGAAATGGAGGAAAAAACGATGTTCCTGCCTGTCACCAACGAAAGGAGAAAATTGAGCCCCTTTCCTCCCTTTCACCGATCCACATGCAGCGCCACCTAGTGGCGCTTTAAAAGAGACGAAAATTTTTCCTTTATGTTCGTGGCGGCTGCGGCGGCCGAACCACCGCTGCCGCTGCGAACATGTTCAATGGTGGTGACGGCAACTCGAGGGCTTGGTGGCCGTCACCTGAGAGCGATCCCACTACTGCCCATGCGCGGTGCTAGCGGAGGAAAACCGGAGCTGCGGAGTCTAGCGGCTTGCGGTCTAGCGGGGCCGCTGCCGCTGCGTTGTGGTGCTCTGTGGAGTGTGTTCTGCTTGTGTTCCGTGTATTCTGCGTGTTCAGTGATGTCTGTGTATCTACCTACTGTAGCGTTCAAAATTCGTGGGAACCTAAAAACAAATTAGCGCTTCTTCGACTTTTTTTTTCCGTTTTGAGCGTTATCTGGTGGAGGCTGTATTAATTACACGAGGGGAGAAAGTTTCTCCATGGAGGGCGGTGGGCGGTGGCAATTTTCATCCCTTCCTTAGGGGACGAACGTTTTGTCTTTTCACAAGCAGAAACAGGTGGCAACTTTCCTCCCTTCTTAAAGGAGCTGTGCAACCATATTCAGTTCGAATGTTTTTCACTTTACACGAGCTTACTGGCACTGGTGGGACTCAAGGATACTCGCACGCAACGCCACTGGCCAAGAAACTCCTTTGTTGCGGTGTAATTTCAAGGACAAAAGCGATCATTTTCATTCAATCTCTCCTTTGCAAAATTTGATGACGTAGCGTGGGGATCGCAGTACCCTCCAGTGACGATATTTGAATGCGGTTCATAGATTGGACCCGAGCATTGCGTGAGCACTCGATTTGGGCTCGTGATAATTACTAGCTCGAGAAGCATTCGGGTAGTGGCCCGTGTCCAATCGCTTCAACGACGACAATAGCCGAGCCATAACAATGTCTGAAACTCAGCGCGTGTCCTGTGCTTTGCCAACCGCAGCGCGTGGCTATGATGAACATTGGCGGCATATAATGCATTCCAGGTCACGTGGCCGCTTGTTCTGGCTGCGAGTTGAGGGAGTGAACGCTGCTCGTTTTTCTTTAATTCTTTTCTGGGACTTCTATTGCGTGGGGTGAAAAACGAACGCGTGTTTCATAGGTCATTAACGTCAGGGATCCGCTCTAAGCGGTATTTGCGCAAAGTACAAAAATTGTTGCACGTTCTCTTGACAGGAAGCAAATTTCCTCCCGTTTTGTAGGAGGAAATTTTCTCCTTGATAGAGCAATATAAGGGATGCGCGAAATTCTCCTTTAAGGGAGTTTCGATCTGGATAAGTTTCTGTACCGGCACGCGTTCGTGTGATCACTACTGCGTGATGCACGTTAAAAACCCCAGGTTAGCGGTTGTACCGCACTGGCTAAGTTTCTCATCTACAGCTAAGAGGCCGATTGCCCGTTGAGGTGCATCTCCATCAAGGCTGTATAAACATACAGAGCAAACCAATTTTTTTTCCTTTAAGGGAGGAAGTATTACCTTTTTTAGAGTGCAGCAGGGACAGGGGACAACGCAGCAACGTTTGCGTGCCGTGCATTCAACGCTTTGTTGCCCTGCCCTACACTCCCATTTCTCTCTGGGTCGGACTGCAACCAACACTATGATCTCATTGAACGGATCTGACAGCTCCATATGAGTGGTTGTCGTGACATTCATAGTCTGTCTACTTTTTCTATCATCAACCCACCCAATCACACGCAAAAAAAAAATCAGAGGATCACGGCGTAATCAGCTGCGCGTAATTGGTATAGCCGGTTACAGCAAACACGTTAAGAAGAATAAGCACCATGATGATGTACTTTTGGCTCTCATGCATTGATTGGTCTAATCGGACAGTAGTGTCAGCTATATATGGTCAGACATTATGGGAAAAGGAATGTATTGAACGATCATGATGGCAAAGGCTGCAAGGAGAACAAAAAACAATAATAAAAAACCTATGCGAGCTTGATCACGCTGACAAGGGCTGGTAAGCACAGAATGAGCAATAAGCCTTCACAGAAAAAAGAGAAGGGCGTCTGAACGGCTACGCCTACCGATGATTCGCTTTCATTTCGGAGACAGGCGGTGAGATGGCACTACATGATTGGAAAGAACGCGAAGCGCGCGAGCTCATTCACGCGTCGCGCGATGGAGCAAGCTCTTGCGTGCTTTGTAGCACGAATTCTGGATAGCTCAGCCGGCTAAAGCCCTTGACTGAGAATCTCGAGGTTGTGAGTTCAGATGCTACCGGGCAACTGAAGTATTATCACGTGGTTTCTAAGTGGAATACGTTTTTCCTGGACGGTTTGTCGTTACAGCTAGCTGGTTGCTACATGCAGCCGTTACGGTCTGCTACTTGTAGCCAAACATTACAAAGCTCCATGGGCATCGGCTGAGAAAACTTATTATATGTTTAAAACATTTATGTAAAATTATGTTGCATACGTGAAACGCTTTAGCACCACAAACGTTTAGCGATACCCCGAGTTTCGCCTATGCAGGGTTGATAAACCTCGCGATCTTCCAGAGCCTTCCATATTCAGGAGCTCTTCTGCCTCAGTGCGCACATTCAATCGAGCCCTTCCTGCCAACCCCACTCCTCCTCGCCTACCCCCTGGCTATGTGACCTGCACCACTAACCAATCCGGCATCGAGCTTCGCGGCCACGCTCATCAAGCTTTTACGACAGGCTCAACACCTCAGGAAAAGAATATTTCCTACGCTAAATGAGTGTTCGGACGGTGCACAGCTGGTTGCTGAAAATCGCTTTTTGTTGTCTAATGGCGAATTCGCGTGGTTCTTTCTGCGCGCTCTCGAGCGCTCTTTCCAGAGCGCGCGAAATCGGGTGGTTGAAAGAGAGTGCTGTCGCCTGATCGGGTGGTTCATTCCGAGGGCGCCTCTCCCTCTCAGAGCGCTCCCTGGTACTCCGTCTGTAGCCGCGGAGTGCGGAGCGGCGCAGGCGTCACGTGGTACTTGGACGGTGATCACGTGGTTTTGTTGACGATGGCCGGCGGTGGTCTGTGATGGTGTGCGGGGTCCAGCATGACGGCGATTGATATCTGGTTCAACAAAGTGCTTGTGCATTCGACGGTGCGAGGATTACAACGGACGGGACGACATTCGTTTGCGACCGTAACAGGAAAAGTCGACGTGTGAAGTATTCCCAGTGCTTTCACGAGATCGTTCATCTCACGGCGGTGAATCCGCTAAGCCTAACCGACGACGAAACAGCTCGCAGAGCTCGCCGCTGTTTTACCGGGTTTTGGGGTCGCTTCAAGACATTTTCAGGTTTGGTTAAAGTGCGTTCAAAGGTTTGTGTTGTAAAATAAAGGGAGAGCCGAATATAATTCACTGTGATTTGTGTCACATTGCGATGCTTGCACGATATTTCGCCGTGAGAAAAATGCGGTTTATTAACTATTTTATATTTGCCTGCTCTGTCGTACGCATGACCGCTATCGCAGCGCGTTCACTGTCGAAAACGCGATGAGTTGACAACTGTTTCCAAGCGTTGGCTTTCGTTCTGTTCTGCAAAAATCAAATCGCATACTGCTGTTTTCTTCTTTTTTTTACATGCCGATGCGTAAAACAATTTACGTCACAACCGTTATTTCATCACGTTGCGAGCGTAAATTTTGCTCAATCGTCCACCGTACGCTGTAAGATCGTGTTGTTTTTAATGCATTACCAATGTCAAGAAATTTTAATTCCGTGACTGGTCTGAGAATCTCGGAGCGCTCTGAAGCCAGCAGTTGTGATCGGCTGAAAAGGATCCCGAGTAGCTCTGGCGGCGAGGAGGGGGCGCTCTGCTGAATCGAGGTCAGAGGCGAGAGGCGACCACCCGAATTCACCATAAGACGCAATTCGGCTGTCGAGCGAGGGACCTCCTGCTCGGGCTGAAGCGCACTCAGTGCTACTTCATGTGAAGGTTTTCAGCTTCCCCAGGTTAGCGCACCTTTTGAATAAGAGCGTTTGGTAAGCACTGTACACGTACGCATTGAACGCATTTGTTTTCATTTTATTTCTTCGTCGTACGGATTATATCAGTTAATCTATCGTTTAATAACAACAATAAAGGAATGTCTCAATTTGTATTATTGAGCTGACTATTTTTATTTAGATTGTAGCTCTAAAATATTTTCTTGACTATTTTTTTCTTTTCAAAATATTAAGATCTTT
Source organism: Ixodes ricinus (assembly GCA_037355805.1). Taxonomy (NCBI): domain Eukaryota; kingdom Metazoa; phylum Arthropoda; class Arachnida; order Ixodida; family Ixodidae; genus Ixodes; species Ixodes ricinus. The sequence goes on from JAZHYW010015702.1 coordinate 14,551, forward strand.
GTTTGGCAGTCGTAAGGCGACTTTTTTCTAATATTAGGAAGCAATATTATAAAGAAATAACACTTTTGAAAAATATTTTCACGAACAATGTGTTTTTGTCATTCGATTTTCGTCTTAAGATCTGCAACGTTTAAATTTAACTTTTGATTAAAAAAAATAAAAACGATACCGAAAGCGTCGCGCACATAAAAAACCGTATAATAAAATGCAGTCACGCGGCTGGGTTTCAACTCACCACCTTGAGGTTGCCCCAACTGAGCTATACTACGTTTCCCGATAAATTTTTGAACTGTGGAGTATCCTCACCCCCGCGACCCAAAAAGTGCGTCGGAGGAAAGCACATGGTAATAGTCAATGGTTGAGGCCACGCAGGCCTCATTACCGCCACCACAACAGCCCAGCGCCGTCCGTGACAAAATGTTATTCGAGGCTTCTTTTCTTTTACCGGCAACTGACCCTGCCCGATTACATCACCACCGAGAATAGAAGTTTCAATTATCTATAAACCAAAAAGTGAAGCCACATCCGTATTGGCTCTATTTTTTCTTGTTGTGGTGCCGTGGCCGTTGGCAATCACAGCCGTGTAACCGACCGCTGTCCCGCTGCGCTCTCCGCAGTTCGCGACGATACCGGAACTCTACAGTCAGGCTATCGGGGCGCAGGCGCAGTGGCTGCTTTTCTCGTTGCGAGGCGTTTAGCGGATTGGAAAACGTGGTCTACAAAAAGTCCCTTTTAGCACCCACCACAGATTTGCGAATAAATTGAGGGGAAGGGTTGTCCAATGAACTCATCAGCAAGAGCTCGCTACTCCTAGCGGACGGCAGTGTTGGGACGGTGGACGTTTGTCCGAAGTTAGTTAGCTTCGGCGGCAAACGACCTTTCGCTAGCAGTCGAGGGCCTTTCCTCCGGGCCTCGCATTTGGCACAGTGACATGCACAGTCCAGTGACGTGGTGTAAAATGCCCGCTCCGACGCTCTTACCGAAGCGCGGCTATAGGGACGACTGTGCTCTCAACGCCAAGAAACACCCTTTCGCGCGGCATTCGAAGGCCGGGCGCCCAGGCATGGTCGAAAGCATTGCGGCCTTGAACTTTTTTTGTGTGCTTGTTTTGAAACGTTTTGCGTTCGGCTCGGCAAGGCTAAAGGGCCTCGCGGCACGATTGCTCTGCGGACATTCTACGTGAGAGGGGGAGGGGGGGTTGTGTCGTAGCTTGTGAGTTTGTTGTGCTGCGTCATCTCCTGCGAATGGTCAGAAATAGGAGCGAATTTTCGACACACTTGCTTTGTACCGAAGCGGTGCCCTTCCGACGCCTTTCTCCTCTTCCACCGTGGCCTGCACGTGGACGAAGAGCAAAGCGAACTTATCCAGAACGTAAGGAAAGGGAGAACCAGTAGGACTAGCCTTCACCAGGCACCCCACAAACGAATTTTGATAACTGGGAAGCTCTATGAATCACTAAGCGCTTACGAGCATTTGTCAGAATAATCAAACCTGCATTTTTTTTTTCAGATTTAGATTCTTTGAACATTTTGCTTTGCATCGAGCACAAATAAATGCTCTACACTATTATTTTTTAAACTATATATTTAATAGCAATATTTATTGTATCTCTGATAGCAGTCGTCGTAATTTCCTTCACAATTAATAATGATAGCTGATACTCTTTTTTTCATTTATCCATTATTTCGACTAGCTGTCTAAACTGTTGAATATTCTTACTTCGTGCTATAGGGGTACCATAGGTGGTGATCCTAAATAGTCTTATCCCTAAATATCAAAGTTCTGGGGACTATTGTAATTTTGGTTGTTCCCCAGAAAAATAAACACAATGGGTGAAAACAAAAAAGAAAAAAACTCATATTTCTTTTTGTTTAAATGTTACATAAACGAGACTACCAATAAAGGTAATAAAGAATTGTGCTAGCTGTGTAAATCATATTTAAGACGACTTATCCTTCTAAAAGTGATGTTCAATATTGTACACTATATATGAAGTACGCTTGATTTTTATTGAGGATATATTCTTCCTAAGTATGAACCATTTTCCTCTGGTTTAATATAAGTAATTTTTAATTATTTTATCGATAAATTGGTTGTTTCTAAGCTAGCCCAGTATGCTGTGATACTCTTTTTCATTGCTAAAAATGATTTTTTTTTATCTTATTTTTTTTGCATTACCTGCAAAGATGATTTCTTAATTGTTGCGTGCCCTAACATAGAGGAAGAAAGGCTTTCATAACTCAGCAATTTTTGTTTGTATAATTTCGATAGAATACAGTCTAAATATTCTATATTGCCCTATGCTTGGGGCAGAAGAAAGTCTCTTCTAAAACTAATACTCAGACAATAACGTCCATTTAAACCCTTGTAAAACCGAAGCAATCCAGATTTTCTCGACAAAATCAAAAATACTTTTTTTCACGTATTGCTCTCTAGCGCACACAGTTTTCACGTGCCGCTGGAAACTTAGCTAAATAGCCTTTGGCTTGGGTTGAAATATGCTCTGAATGTTGATATTTGTTTAATCAAGGTTGTTCTCTTGTTCCTTTGCACGTTAGGACTAGCATCCTGCATTAGGAAGATATTCATAATTAGGTCGCCCTTTTTTACATTGTTCCTTAATATATCTATAAAAAGTACACTTCAGTCAACTTTCTGTACTTTTTTGACAATGCGCATTGCTTAAAGGGCATCTCCGCCGTAATTTTGATGGTCACCGATTTCTATAAAATTTTCACCATGTATTTGGATGCCCTTCCTGAGCATGTGTACAAAATATCTCGGAAAAATATTAATTTTCCTAGAAGAAAATGAATTTTGAAATTTACATGTACACACCCAAATCACTTGCTCCCGCCCTGCTGGCAACACTGAGCAAGAGCGGCACACGGAGGCTGCCATGATGGCGCTGACGTTGCCGTGACGTCACATGTTGGTCAGGGTGCTTGCTTTGTAGCTTGTTGGTGCTAGCGACTGTCTGCTTTTTGCTTATGTTATCGGTTTATACAGTTATGTAAGAGCGCGTTATGGCGACTGGAGGAATTTGGTGTTGTGCCGTAGGGTCTCGCGCTACGGAAGCGTGGCTTGAAAACACGGTCTACTAAAACCGTCTATTGTCAGACCCCAAGATATAATAAAAAGTGCCTCCAATTAAGAGGCATAACGTCGATCAGTTTTTCTTGGCATGCTAGCAACAAAAGCTGCCTTACCATTCCGCTTCGGAAGCGGCATCTGGGTCCACATGGCGGCGGATCACGAATTCAGCCGCCGCTGGCGGTTCCTTCGGAGGCGATGCCGACGGATCGTATGAGAACGGGTTATCGTCATCGTCCTCAAAATCTAGCGGCATATCCTCATCGTTGCTCGATTCAGACGAGCCTGATGAGTCCATTTTTATCCGCGGCACGAACACAAAACAGTGACCTGCTGCCAGGCTGGCCTGGCTCAAACTGCACACGTGCGAGTGTTTATACCATATGTGACGTCACGTCAAAATGGCGGACCAGTCGAGTGGCAAGTTAGTTTCGGTATCGGTTTCAGCGTATTTTAACGATTATAAATTATGTAAACAATTTTTTAATGATTTAACCGCTGCTATAGGCTACATTTTTAGTACCCTTTCCGAAAATATGTTTCGATAAAAACGCAAATAGCGACCCCATAAACTAGGGTTAGCTAATAATTCCTCAACACGCTCAGTATTCACTAGGGTCAGAAAAAATTAGATTTTTTGTTGTTGTTGTTTGATAGCAACATGGTTTGATTAACTCGTGTAAGCCACCTAGCTAAATGTAATACAACAAAAACGCACAAAAATTGGTACATTCACAGTGCTAGAATAGCCGCCTGTTAAATTCCGACATTTCTTATTTTTCTTTTCTGCCACGGAGTGACGACGCTTTACTATTTTTCTTCCAGTTCTGCCGCACAGTCTCTTCATTTTCAAATGCTTGCTGGTCACTTTTCATTTTTATTCTTCATCTATCGTCGTTTGCGACATCAAGTATCCGTCATTAGTCGTCTCTTATTAATGCATATATGTACACATATATCATATATTATTTTTTATTCAAGATGCGAACACGTGTCTCGCGTAGGAACCTTTCCTCTTTCTGGTGTAGTGCAACTAGCGCAGTGTATGTTTTGCGAAAAAATGACTCAGAGAAAAGCCAATACACTAGTGCCTGCATTTATTTATCTGAAAATGCACGCTTAGTTTCAAAAAGGCTCTTTGGTCAATGGCCTCGCCTTCGAGGATACTTTGTTCCCACTAGTGCCAGTAAACCCATGTAAAGTAAAACACATCCCAATTGAATATTGTTGCACCTCCCCTTGATGTATACGCCAATTCAGGAATGGGCCTCAGGAAGCCGCTACCAAATCATCTGGACACTAACTAAGATGAGCGGTAATTACGTTGAAGTCGAGAACTTCTGATAGTATGCTGTGAGATTACTTGAAGAAACCACACTTTTGCTCTCAGTCTAGTTATCTAATTGCCACACCAGGGGTGATCAACTACATGTAACTAATTTACTGCGGTATGTTTATCAGTGCTAAAGTGCACAATAAAAATGTACACTCAAGTCTATTCTTTTCTTCTTTTTTCAGGTATACCAGGTAAAGCTGCTACTGTTTCCGTGCCAACGCAGGCACTGTTGATATTCCTCGGAGGCTTCGCCGCTGCGCCCATTCATTTATTTGCCCTTCAATAAACCATGTCTATACTCATACTGCATAAATATATCGGACGGCAAAAAATGACCATTCAACAGCATTTTTTTATAGATACATTGTCGCGTTGATTGCGAAGGTTTGACTTCAAAATGAAATTCAACTGTTTTGAGTCCAATTTCAAGTTCAAGTTTTTTTTGTATATATATATATATATATATATATATATATATATATATATATATATATATATATATATATATATATATATATGGGCAGTTTCGTTTGGATTCAGGCAACGAGTAACAGTCGTATTTTTTGATTTCGCTTCAAATTTTTATATTTTGTGTAGCATGTTTCAAGAAGAACAATCCTTTTTATTTTAATGTTCTGACATGATTAGTTCCTGAGAAAACAAAATCTCAAAGACGCGAGAAAGAACTATAATGTTTTGACGATTGCCGTGTGTGGCGTTTTTGAATCACTCTCAATCTCAAACTATTCAAAAGAGGGCGTCTATAATGTTTAGTGTGATATATATGCAAGTAGGTAAGACGACATTATAACTGATATTTATTATTCGTCGCTCCGATTTTTGTAAAAATCCCCAAACATGCCTCCGCGAACAACTGTGACCTAAATTGCGGATTTTATTTTCAGTTGACTATGTTTAGTATCGCTTTTAAAATAATACCACGTGTAGAACCTTTCATTGCCTTCCAAACTAAGCAAAGCTTGTGTTTTTATCATGCACGAGTACTGAGAAATAAATTACGAAATAAAGCGGGCTTTCACTTTTCGCTCAATTTCAAAACGCTGTATAAAAAAAATCATTTTTTTTTATTTTTATTATTTTTCGCGTCGTGTTTTCTTCAGACCCTTCTTTCAGCTTGAATACATTCATGTTAGGGGTATTTGCCTTGGTTTTGAGTTTTAAGCCTCTAAATATGCTAAAAGAGCAAATGCCGATGGTGGGATTTGACGATTTTCGTGTGTAGCTTTTTGAACCACTCTCAATCTCAAAGTATTCAAAAGAGTGCTTCTATATTTTGTATTGTGATATATATGCAAGTCGGTAAAATAACATTCTAACTACCATTTACTATTCGTCTATCCAATCCTTGTGAAAATCCCCAAACTTGCCTCTCGCGAACATCTGTGGACCTAAACTGAGGATTTTTTTTAGTCCACTATGTTGAGTTTTGTTCTTAAAATAATAGAACGTTTTATTGCCTTCCACATCATGTAAAATTTATGTCTTAATCACGTACGAGTACTGAGAAATAAATTATGAAAGAGAGAAGGTTTTTGCTTTTTGTTCAATTTCAGCTCGCATAAAAAAAAAAGTTAAACTTTTTTTGCATCGCGTTTTTTTACGCTTTTCTTTTAGCCAGCATACATTCTGTTTGAGGTATATGCACTAATTTTGAGTTTTAAGCCTCTAAATCTGCTAAAAAAGCAAATGCTGATGGTGGGTTTTTGGATCATAGCTGTATATTTTATTATTTATTATAATAATCTTAAGGGACTTTGAACAAATACTCATATAAAAGATATGAATGTCGTTATGCGTATAGTATGAAGTTTGCAATTCCAAACGTCTAAACACTATAAAATCGCAACTGCCGATAGGGGGTTTTCAGACAATTTCCGCCGGTGCCATGATTGGGGGCGGGGGAGCCTCATGCCTAAACCCCTATGCGCTACATAATCTATACGACGTTAGAAATATCAAAGTATAACATTGTAAAACATTAGAGTAAAATACACTTCCTATAGGAAACCTGAATTTTTAAATGAGAAATTTTATATTTTAATGCGAAATTCATGTTGATAACAAAATCGAATCATTATTCAGCCCATTTAGAGGTTTAAAACTCAAAATTAGTGCTTATACCTTGTAGTGGTTCGGTGCTACTGCTCACCCGAAAGAAGGACCAACGAGGCAGAACTTAGAAAACACACCTTTACTGTCTGGCCGCAGGGAACGAACTCTCGAACCGAGCCTCGCTCGCGCGCACGCTGCGCACCGGGCGCCTAGCACGAGTCCCTGTGCCCACACCGGTCCCAAGACCCACAGTCCTTCTATACTTCGTTTCAGCTTGGGTCCAGACGCAGCCGATGCTACAAGCACGAGCATGTGACCCTGAACAGTGCTTGCACTGCCCTAGCGCGCGTGCTTGGCAGGGACGCTGAAAGCCCGCGGAGCTCGCGCTTGTAGCATCGGCTGCGTTCTGAACCCAAGCTGAAACGAAGTATAACGGAATGTATTCTGGGTAAAAAAGGTGTTGAAAAACGGAAAGCAACAAAAAAAGACAAAAATTAAAAATGTTTTTTTACGTGCTGGAATTGAACGAAAAGTGAAAATCTTCCGTTCCACAATTTATTTCTCAGTACTCGTACGTGATTAAGACACAAAGTTTACATAATGTGTAAGGCAATGAAAGGTTCTACACGTAGTAATATTTTAAAACAAAACTAAACATAGTCGACTAACAAAAAAATACGACAATTTAGGTCACAGTTGTTCATGGAGGCATGTTTGGGGATTTTTACAAAGATTGGATCGACGAATATTAAATAGTAGTTGGCATTGAGATTGAGTGTGGTTAAAAAACGCCACACACGAAAATCGTCAAAATTCACCATCGGCATTTGCACTTTTTTTTAGCATATTTAGAGGCTTAATACTCAAAACCAAGGCAAATACCTCTAAGAAATGGTATTCTGGCTGAAAGAAGGGCAAAGAGAACGCGACTCGAAAAAAATAAAAAATAAAATAAAAATGGGTTTTTTATACGAAAAGTGAAAACCTCTCTGTTTCATAATTTATTTGTCAGTATTCGTATATGATAAAAACAGAAGCTTTGCTTACTTTGGAAGGCAAGGAAAGGTTCTAGACGTGGTTTTATTTTAAAAGCGATACTAAACATAGTCGACTCAAAATAAAATCCGCAATTTAGGTCACAGTTGTTCGCGAAGGGAATGTTGGGGGATTTTTACAAAAATTAGAGCGACGAATAATAAAAAGCAGTTATAATGTCGTTTTACCTACTTGCATATATATCACACTATAAATATATAGATGCTCTCTTTTGGAAAACTTTGAGATTGAGAGTGATTCCAAAACGCCACACACGATTATCGTTAAAACCTCGTAGTTCTTTCCCACGTTGAGATTTTTTTTTCTCAGGAACTAATAATGTCAGGACATTAAAAAAATGATTATTCTTCTTGGAACATGCTGCACCAAATAAAAAATTGAAGCAAAATAAAACTCGCCCAACTTACCACTCTTCTATAAAAAATACGACTGCCACTCGTGTCCGGCATCCAAATGAAACCGCCCATATATCTGTATATATATACATATATGTATATATATATATAGAGATTTCAAGGATTGCGTTATATTAGGGGGGGAGAGGGGAGGGAAGCAACGAATACTTTATGCTTCAGCAGCGAGCGGTAAAAAACAGGCATCGAGAGGACAAAATAAAATTATGATTTTCGTGTAAGGCCCGTCAAAAAATTAGGCACTTGAGAAAATCAGTTGTCTCCATTAAGTCCTTGTTTTTGAACGCTATTAGTTCACCTTCCAACCGTTACAGGTACGTGTAAAAAACGCAAGTACGCAAGCGATCTCGACACACCCCTGTCGCCTTTTTTTCTGTTGGTCTTATATTTATGTTTATCGGTGTATATGTTTAAGAAAATAATGTAATTGAATTGGAATTCGAAATCTCCAGAGAACGTACTCTTGAATGAAGTACTCGGTTTTCGTCCCGGCACCGATAAAAGAGAAGGACGATTTAAACGGCGTGGTTCCTCAGTAGAATGAAGCAGTGTTGCGGTGCAGTTCAAGGCGGAGTGTTTTTGGGTTCACGCGTTAAAACTATAAATAAATATTTCTTCCCCCATGTCTTTTTTTTTTTTAAAGAATTGCTTTAATTTGTTGATTTTTCTACGTTTTCCAAATTCGATAAAACCGTCTCGGTAATAGGCTACTTCCAAGAATATCTGCATACAACACTGCACACTCTGCATTATGGGACATCTTTGTCCGTAATGAGGAGTGGCATTATTAAAAAAAATGTTTGTCCCGTTCTTTCAGTACTGCATATCAACACACCATAAAAATAAAGTCAGCGATCTCTTACATTGCACGCCTTTATCTTCGTGAGAGCCCCCGTTGAAGCACGAGCCTCCGGCGGCGCTAGGACCTGCCTACACTTAGCGAGGAGTGGGAGTAAAGCCCGCCGGTTCCCATACACTTCTTGTGGCCTGGCTACTACTGTAGAGTGCGGCATGACACTCCTATGTCACAAATTATTTAAGAAGCCTAGAACATTCAGAGAATAGAACTGGATGATCGGCTCTAGTACACTTTCTTCGGTTGTTTGCCTGCGCACAAAGTCTTATACTGTAAAATAACTTGTTGTTGGGCTAGTTTGTGTTGACTGTTTTGAACCATGGTTAAAAGCACTAAAAGACGTACACAAGATAGTAGACAAACAAGACAAAGCGCCCTTGTTTGTCTTCTATCTTGTGTACGTATCTTTTAGCGCTTTTAACCATGGTTCAAAAAAGTCTTATACGTCGGGAGCCCCCTAAAAAACGTGCCCAAGCATTCTAGCCGTGCATTAAACGAAAGAAATTTTATTTTCGTTCAGTACTGAGAAGAAGAACTTCGTCAACGCGGGGTTCGAAATCGTGCCACTCGTCTGCATTGCCAAAATGTCCCATAATGCAACACGCGCAGTGTTGCATACTTGGGAGTTTGGGATGCAGTTTTATGCACTTTTTCCATAAAACGTAGGAAGGCGCGTTCATTTCTGGTGCTTGTGTGTTATGCATGCGCACATAGTGTGGACGGTAATTTTCGTAATCAGTGGAAACATGCGCAGGGAGTGTTCACTGGAGGCCATATTTGTGGGAGAAGTTTAGAGCGCGTGCTCAGAACGAGCTCAGATTAAGAGGTTGTTAAGACCGGCAATGTGGATGGTGTAAAACGCACTTAGCAAAATAACTGTAGAAGCTCGCCATCAGCAGGGTCTCAGCAGTCGCGCACGCAGCTATGGCCGCTAGTAAATTTTTCCTGTATACCTTTTTCTCAAAGGGGCCGCCATCTAGAGAACCGCAGCGCCGACGACGCCGTCTAGCGGCTGAAAACGTGAAATACCGGCTGGTTCTGGCAGCACAGCTATCTTTGTAGGCAACGATGTGAGTATGAGGCGAACTCGTCTAGACTTACCCATGCGAAGCGAAATTAAATAAGGTAAATCTAATCTGCCGGAACCCTGCTATTGGAACACGGATTCTGGAAGAAATATGTGAGCATTTCGCGCAGCGGTTACATACAACAAAGCATGGTCAATGCAGCCTCTGAGCACTTTTCTGCGGTATGAACATTCTCGAAACCTTATTTTCCTTGGTGTAGGCAGATCAGGTCACTTAGAGTGTACATAAAGGGCGACCGCGCGACGCGCAGAAAACGATAGACATCTGTTTGTTGTGCATACATACTGTGCATACAGGGGTGACGACACCGGGCGTTTCCGGCCCGGTGAAATGGTAAAACGACTGCATGTCAGGAACGGCGTGGCAGGCCGAAAAACAGAACCTGAGCCCCTGTGCGTCAACATGTCTACACAGCCGGCAGAACGAGCTTCCGAGGGCGTCTGAAGCGAGCACCCGCACGCCGGTCGCGTGACGTAATACTTTGCAACCGAGGTATTGTGTGGGAGAGCATTTGCTAGGGCGCACTTGAGCCGCCGGCGGAGTGCCGCGATGGGGTGTGTGCGGGTGCCCCAAGGTGGCACAACATTTCTTAATGAGTCACCCGCAGACTGTGCGTGAACGGGGGACCGGGTAGACTTGCCACCCGCTCCAGTGATGCACCCGCCGTCCCCTATTGGGCGGCTCCGAAATTGGCGAAGGGGTTTCGGTTGCTAGGTGTTACGTCACGGCGTCACTTTCTATAACCAGCCAATCCAATGCGGCCTCCGTTGCTAGGCGTCCTATCACCAAGAATTTCGAAATTCGCACCCACCGCCGTCTGTCGGCGCTTGCAGAAGGTGTTTCCTAGCCAGTCTCCACAGCCAGTGGGGCTGTGGCGCCACCCGTGGCGACGTTGCGAACTATGAATACGTGGGCTCTAACCTGAAGCTCAACGCATGTATCAAAGCACTATTGCTAACGCAAAAAAGACAATGATGGCACATTCCACTTTGTGAAGGTAGATGATCAGCAAAGATGTTTGGCACACGACACAGACGTGGCAGAATTTTGAACAAAGGTACAAACAGATTTATTAGACAGTTTCAGTATAGCGTTGCTGGCGCTTACGTACGCAATACGCAACAGTATAGCGTACACGAAAAATGACCCTGCTCGGACTGAATTTAGTTTTGCGTTACGTTTTCGAGTGAACACCGCGCATGATCTTGGTTAAATTTACTAGAGCCGTAGAATTCCGCGTGCTTATAGCGCAACCATGCTCCTGGAAAGAAATATTGAAAATGAAAACGTGTCCAATCATTTTATTTCAAATTAAACCAAGCCGCAGCTGCCTCGTCAAGCGCGCTTTTCTGCGGGGTACAGAGGCTACGAGTACGAGTGCGTAGCCAAATTCGATCACGGAGCCTCCGTCACTCGCCCCGTGGAAACGGCACTTTTCATCAATGCTATCGCGGAATGAAATTCATGACCTACTGATGTCCAGTGCATAGCGAGAACTTCGGCGATTTCTTTTAGAGTCGTTCGTCCGTCGGCGATGAACTGTGTGAATAGGCTTAGCGGTGAGCAGATCGCAGCGTTGACGCACATTCCGAGCGGCGAACATTTTCAATGTGCACTCCTTCAGCTGCACGGCGATCTGATTCGACCGCCGTAGGTCCCAGAAAGAATTGCCAAGCTGAACAGCACGCCATTTCACGTAACACAGAGCTTCGAAGACAACACGTCGCCCTTGCTGCGCCACTCGAGGTAACCACCATCTTGAAACTGGCGCTCTCGTAGGGTCCGAGATCTCTCGAGAGCGCCCCGCAAAGCCCGCTAGCCCGCCACGCAAAATCCCCCGCGTTGCGTGCGTACGCAATACGCTAGCTCTTCTATAGCGTTCTGCGCACGCGCACTCCCGACGCGCAATTTTATTGCGTACGCAAGGCTTTAGCGTACGATGCACTAAAACTGTCTATTGTCTTGATCGGTGATCATCGTGACGAACGGTACGCGCACACATGCCGAGGACTATCGCCGCCCCATGAAGCCGGAGGAAACTACACTCCGTCTCACTAAAACCGCGCAGGACAGCCAAAGCTACAGGGGAGAGAGTGTATCGCGACCTGTACAAGAGGAGGGAGAGGAGGAACTGGGAATCCCAGCCCTTCTAGTTCCGTTCCTTCTTTCCCTCCTCGTGGAACAGGTTGGCATACGCTCTCTCCCTTGCTAGCTTGGTCATGTCCTGCGCGGTTTTAGTGAGACGGAGTTTATAGACGCGCGTGGCGGGACTCGCCATCCGGCGGAAGGAAAGGGAACTACTCACGGAAGCGTTTGGAACGACGACAAAGAGAGGGCGGTGCGCTTCCCTCCTCCTGCGGCTTTCGTCCTCCTCACCTCCTGCCGCAGAATTCGTTCATGGGTGATGGGACGCTAAGTCGTGACGTCATTTTGTACACTAAGTTTAACGGGGAAACTGAATTGGTGTTTAGGTCACGTGATGACAATTTCCCCGATAAATTAAAGAAAAAGATTCCCCGCTAAATTTAGCGGAAAGTTCCCCACTAGATTTAGCGGCAAAATTAACATCACGTTACACAAATTTGTGACGTCACCTTTAACGCTAAATTTAGAGGCCAGCTGAATGGGTATGGGCGTCACGTGACGTCAATTTTCCCGCTAAATTTAGGGGGAAACTGCATTGGTGCTAAGGTCACGTGTCGTCATATGACGTCACAAAGCCGTGGCGCCATTTCTGTTTCCGCACAGGAAAAATCCGCGGGACTCTAGCCTTTAAAAGCTTCGCTCCAAAAAACACTGAACTTCTTCAAAGCCGATTCCCAAAACATTCGCATGGGGACTTATAACTGACTATAGTACCGAATAAAAGGGGGAAATGTGAAGGAGAACAAAGTTGCCCGATATCACTCGGCTATTGCTCCCTACCGTGTTTGTTTTGGCTACTCCACTTCACCGGCCTCTGAAGTAGCCGACTGCGACGATGACTTTGCGTTCAGTGTTTGTCTGTGAAATTTTTTTCACTTATACGTCTTTTCTTATTGGGAGCCGCCATCATAAAAATCGTTGCGCCGACGACGTCGTGTAGCGCCATAAAACATTAAATACCGCAAAGTTCTGCCAGCAAAGCAATCTGGGTAGGCAACGGTGTGGGTTTGGGGAAAACTAGAGTTCTTGTGTAGGCTCCCTGCGGGAGCCAGAGTTACGTGTTCATTCCCAGCAGCGCCGCCTTTCCTGCACAGCATGTTGATCGTGCTCCTGACGTGACTGAATTCGGCGAATAGCGACGCCGAGCGTTCGAGGCGCGCGGCGCGCTCGAAAGCAGGGGTACGTACGGCGGGGCGCGTGCAACGTCTACTTTCCTGCACGACGCTCAGTCCCGCTCGTCACGTGATCGGATCCCGCCGAATAGCGGCGCGGCGGCGCGTGGAAAACAGGCGCGCAACTCTGGCTCCGTAGGGAGCCTATACAGTAACTCTAGGGAAAATTTGGCATGACTAGGCTATGATGGGCTGCAGTAACTTAGCTTAAACTTGGCCGGTTGAATAAAGCAGGGTAATGACAGGCTATTCACAAACCGCTTGTCATCAAATCAAGGGCGCTGATAAGTGTATCAGTGAGTTTTCTATGACATTGTTAAATAAGGAAAAGTTATTTCAGTTGGCTGGAAGTGACGTGGGTTTTTGGAGGTATATAAGTCTGTAAGTGTGTTTCTAATAAATTTCCAGTTGCAAGTGTGCTCCGTGTTGTCATTACATCGCTCACTTCGTCCCTATCCTTCGGCGCTTCTACCCAGACTGACTACGGTGATTTTACTCACTCTACTAAACTAGTGAACTATAAAAAAGGAAAATAATGATTTTAAAGTGGAGCAACTGATTTCAATCGCCACTTTGTGAGTGGTATTTACAGAAAAGTGATAAAATTTCTTCAAGGAGCTGTTTTTGTTGATGTTTTAGCAACTGCGCTAGAATTACTTTTAGTTGTAGCATTTCTGCCTAGGGACGTTTTCAGATAAGATCGAACAACCATGTCCGGTGACCATTTTTAATTTTGATGAAAAAAATATATTTTGCTGGCTTTATGCCCAGAAGTATAAAACCAATCCTTGTTTTCGAAAAAAAAATTTTGTCTTTGCGAAAAAAATTTGTAAGCACCCTCTCAGCCTCGTGCGCGTTTTGCGTATCGCGCGATGTTGACATTTCGGGCGGCTTCCCCCAAAAAACTGTTTTGGCTACGGGTCTTGAAATATTCACTGACAAATTAGGCATAGGAAGGATTGACAAAAAGTATTAATCACCGAGTATTAGGGTAGTTATTTTGAGAAAAAAAATCGCAAACACGGCACATTGCGCAATAACGCTCTGGATTAAAGAATATTTTTCTCCGTATCTATAAAAGCTAAGGTCTTCAAACTTTGCCAGTATGTTGCCCTGTTTATAGTTCATCTTTGCGTAAAATATTGTTGTCCTGGTTAGCGGTAGAATTTTACAAGAATTGCTCACACAGGGGCATTTAACTAAAAATGCATTATTTTGAAAATCATTTTAAAAAAAAGGCCATCTTTAATTTTCTTTAAACTCTCTGAAATTAACGTTTATAATATGTACTAACAGAGTCTGTAAAAACATGATGCAATATTTGTGTTGTTTTTAAGTTATAAAGCGAGAAACATGGCCAAATTGACCCTAACGCGGTTGCCATAAATGGGGCATTCACTTGCCCGTTCTTCACAATTTCATTATTATTAAAACATGTAAAAATGCTACGGGGTGGTCAGGAAAAGACGAATTGACAGCACAGAGGTGGACGGTAGTTTTGAAGGAAAAATTCCTAATAGATTTTCGTACAACCGACCCGAAAATGCCCATTGGCCGGAGCGATCGAGGTGCGCCACCCTGTAACATGCTTCGCGATATCTGTTTCAGCAGCCGGCGTATAGCGTTTCCGTCTACGCGACATAAAGGAAGCAACCGGAGCGACTTTGCAAACAGATCAGCCTACAACCTTGGCGGTAACATGATATAGGAGGTAGGGCGCGGCAGAACCTGAACCTGCGTCGCCTGTGAGCGCCAATAGATCCGCCGCAGTGGAGGGCCGCATAAAGCGTAGAAAATAAAAGATACTTAAAAGCAAAAAAAAAAAAATTCCGATTGCCTGAGATTGTTTGTATTGGGCGTTTTCAGATAGGATCGAACGACCATGTCCGGTTGACATTTTTTTTTTCAGCAAAGGATATATGTTTTACTTGTAGTGCAAGCGCAAAAACATATTCAAACTTTTTTTGGGGGAAAATGAAATTTCTCGTGAGGAAAAAAAAATCACAAAGTTGCTGTCGGTATATGCGCTCGTTTTTGCGACTTTCGTAAAACCGTTCTTTTGGATATTCATTAAAGAAAAACTGTTGTCGTCTTAGGTTTAATATCTTTTGTGCAGAGACTCTACATAAAATAAAAGGAGGTAAACATGTATTATCGATTACGAAGCAATTTAGAGCTTTATGGATCTAAATCTTAAAAGACTGGAAATTCAAATTTTTTAAATGATTTGAACGCGTCTGTTTTATATTTGCATAAATTGTCATTGAAATTGAAAACGATAACCTTTCTAAAATAAATACACTGAAATTTAAACAGGTTACCGATTTCGCAATAATTGGAAAATCAGTTTAAAATGAAAGCCATCGCAATTTTTCTTCTACTTTTCACAGATCAAGGCTCATAATCTGTCCCATCAGGCCCTTCAAAAATGCTTTGCAATATTGTTTTTCATTTTTATTTCACAGGGTTTTAAATATACAGAATTGACGTAACGAGAGTGGAGAAAGATAGGACGTTGCCGATTTCAAACAAGGGCAAGGAAGGGGTCGAAAAATGTAGGAAGTCTGTGAAGAGAAAGCACTGTGACAGGAATTCGTGAAAAATTAGAATTCATACAAAAGATTACAGGTGAGTTTGAAGCACGAGTCAACAATTTAAATACAGATTTCTCGGATCAGTGAATTTCGGAGCCTACCCTTCGTGGGGAGGCTGGGCTGCTGACGTTTAAATAGTGATAAGAAAGAACACATGTTTAAAGTGGTACAATTGAAACTAGTTTAATTAATCGAGATCCTGTGCGGACATTCAGAGCTTGTCACGTTAATTCTTTCTGCCGGACGCTGACCTGAGTCGGTCACGGCGCTCTCCTGGCACTCCGAAAAGGAACATTTTTTTCGCGGTTTGCCTGTAGCGATCACTGTTCGTTTTTTCTCAGTGGCACCGCAAGCTCGCGACCTCGATCTGCTTTTCGCAGCCATAGGAAACTTTACTTTTAAAGATATATCTTTTCTGCGGCTACTGTTCTTGCTAAAACAGCTGTGGTTGCGAAGTGTCGGACCGCGTACACTGCCACAAGTGACAGGACTGAATTCCACGCACAACGGAAACAGAGTCCCAGTCCTTTGCTTTTATGTCCCTGAAAGCTTTGACGTCAGCTTTCGGGAGGTGGATTAGTTTCACGTTCGGCAGTTTAGTGTTCAGTGGGGCAACCATCTCTGACGCCGACTTGATCACCGACTTGGTGGGCCGTCGGAGGATGTACAAAGTTGTCTGGTGCTTGACACAACCCCCGATTCAATCACAGGCACTCTTGCCATGTCAAGCTGCGGAAAAAATACACCTCGCTGATGTGTATTTGTGACTCTGCAGCTCGTGTAGTTTATTACTTGTTCCTAAAGTGGCTTGTTGCACCATCACTTACGTAGGTCACATGGGCATACCCGAATTGGATTTCACGATTCTCTAAACCGCTGTCTTATAAATTAAGTTACAGACAATCTCATTCAATCGCAATTATTTTTCCTTTTTTTATGTATCTTTATTTTCTACGCGTTGTGCGGCCCTCCACGGCGGCGGATCTATTGGCGCTCACAGGCGGCGCAGGTTCAGGTTCTGCCGCGCCCTACTTCCTATATCATGTTACCGCCAAGGTTGTAGTCTGATCTATTTGCAAAGTCGTTCGGTTGTTTCGGTTGCTTCCTTTACGTCGCGTAGACGGAGACGCTATACGCCGGCTGTTGAAACAGGCACCGCGAAGCATGTTACAGGGTGGCGCACCTCGATCGCTCCGGCCCATGGGCATTTTTGGGTCGGTTGTACGAAAATGTATTAGGAATTTTCCCTTCAAAACTACTGTCCACCTCTGTGCTGTCAATTTGTCTTTTCCTGACCACCCTGTAGCATTTTTACATGTTTTAATAATAATGAAATTGTGAAGAACGGGTATGTGCACGCCTATTTATGGCAACCGCGTTAGCGTCACTTTGGCCATGTTTCTCGCTTTATAACTTAAAAGCCACACAAATATTGCATCATGTTTTTACAGACTCTGTTAGTACATATTATAAACGTTAATTTCAGAGAGTTTAAAGAAAATTAAAGATGGCCTTTTTTTTAAATGATTTTCAAAATAATGCATTTTTAGTTAAATGCCCCTATGTGAGCAATTCTTGTAAACTTCTACCGCTAACCAGGACAACAATATTTTACTCAAAGATGAACTATAAACAGGGCAACATACTGGCAAAGTTTGAAGACCTTAGCTTTTATAGATACGGAGAAAAATATTCTTTAATCCAGAGCGTTATTGCGCAATGTGCCGTGTTTGCGATTTTTTTTCTAAAAAAAACTACCCTAATACTCGGTGATTAATACTTTTTGTCAATCCTTCCTATGCCTAATTTGTCAGTGAATATTTCAAGACCCGTAGCCAGAACAGTTTTTTGGGGAAGCCGCCCGAAATGTCAACATCGCGCGATACGCAAAACACGCACGAGGCTGAGAGGGTGCTTACAAATTTTTTCCGCAAAGACAAAAATATTTTTTCCGAAAACAAGGATTGGTTTTATACTTCTGGGCATAAAGCCAGCAAAATATATTTTTTTCATCAAAATTAAAAATGGTCACCGGACATGGTTGTTCGATCTTATCTGAAAATGCCATTTAGTAAGATACGGAGTGCACTAACACTGAAACATTGGGCGCGTTAAACCCGCGCTCCTTTACTTCTACTACGACGCTTGGAGTGTCATACTCCGAGCGCTGCAACTAAACGACGTATGGCGTACAGGAGCGCGACACACAGAGGCTGCGTTCTAAATCTACTCGAATGTATCCGAGTTACCCTGGTGGATTATGTGACGTGACAACCAAAATAGAGGAACGCTGGACGCGGGTAGGTTTTCGCACGCTAAGATACAAATCCTTTACTCTAGAGTGAGATCGAGTAACTTTTGGAACACGGCTCGAAACTATCGACGAACCCCACGAGCTCCTTCCGACCGAACGGTTATGACGAACCCGGCTTCTCTTGGATACGGGTGGCAGAAGCTGAAATTATTTTGAAGATAAATTAATTAGACCCGTGTCGAGCGGCAGAGCCTAAAGCAAAATAGACGGCGACGTTATGAAGTTTCTACGAACGTTTTAATATTCCTAAAAGGTTTGAAGACTCACTTTGTGCACATATGTGGAAAGTTACCTTGGCCGATCTTTTTATTGACCATGCATGCTGTTCCGATTTAAATTAAAAGACAACATTCTTGAACCCGCTCGTCCGCGCAGGAAACCCTCAAACTTGTCAGAGATACCGTGGTTGCGTCTCAAAGCAAGACGGAAGCTATGCGTCTCACAGCGAGACGGAAGCTACGTTGTTACCGGCACGCCGTCGTTCGATAGCACGTCAATTCGTTGTTAGGCTGTATGCATGACCAAACCTTTTCCTTAACAGATATGTTTCGGCTTTC
Source organism: Ixodes ricinus (assembly GCA_037355805.1). NCBI lineage: Eukaryota > Metazoa > Arthropoda > Arachnida > Ixodida > Ixodidae > Ixodes > Ixodes ricinus. Next base: position 33,248 of record JAZHYW010015702.1, read on the forward strand.
CAATCAAAGTATATTTATTCGCTGGGCTAAGCAGAAGCGGTCTGACTGTCTTTTCATTACAACTTTTTTTGTCGCTGAGCGGTCGACACGCCACTGTTCGATAGATGAATTCGTTTTCAGGCAAGATGCATGATCAAACCTTCCCTCAACGCTCACTGATGTTCCTGCATTCGAATCGAAGTATCTTTATTCGCTGGGCTAAGCATTACAAAGGGGCAGTGCGGTCTGAATGTCTCCTCATCTCGACACCCTTTCTGTCGCTGTGTTATCGGCGACGCTACCATTTGATAGATGAATTTCGTTGTCAAGCAAGAGTCACGAACTAACCTTTTTCAGAACGCCAGTCTTTGTCTTGGCTTTGAAATAATATCGTTTTTACCTGCTGGATTAAGCACAACTCAACTGAAAAGGGGCAGCGGTCCGGATACGCCTTTCGTCTCGACGGTCTCAACAGCAGCAGAGCCATCTTGGTTTTTTATGTGACGTTACGGAGCGCGAAGAACTCCCTCGCGCTCCGAAAATTCTCGGTGCACGAGGAGCGCGCTCGAGTGTCAGTCTCCGGTGGAACTCCTCTCTGTTTAGTGAAAGGAGTGCCAAACTCTCGCGCTCCGGAACACGCCCTCGAAGGAATACTACAACGAAATTTCGGCGCTTATTTTATGGTCTATATGTGTTCAAAGGGGCAGTATCACTTCGGACACACCAATATCTTGCTAAAAAAGACACGAAAAGGAATTTTAAAACGAATAAAACTATTAGCAAAGAGCACCTGGTGGATGTCAGCTAACACCTCGTTTGTAATGCCCGCCTAGGAACCTATAGACCTCTTTCACTTCAGTAGTTGCCTCACCGGCGGATAGAGGGCGCTGACGCACTCGGCGCCATTAGGTTGCTTCAATTTGGTTGGTTCCGGTTTCAACGTGAACGCGGCTATGTTGCTGTTTTACGTTGTTTTTGCTCAATTTTGTAATTAGATTATTTTCCTTGTAGCACACAACGAATGAAACAGTTGTTTTGAGCCACTTTGAAGACTACGAGGTGTTTTTGAGCCTAAATTGCGGGCTTTTTTTACCAACTCCTTTGATGTATCTGACTATGGTTGGTTGCGAAACGCCTGACTGATGTACAGGGAAGATTACCATCGTCTACGGCCGTACCCGATGACACCAGTTTTCAGAAAAACAAACTAATAAAGAGACTAACACGTGAATGGTAAAAAGCATATCGACAGCTTGATTAGCAATGTGCTGAATCGGCCAGAACAGATAAGCTCGCGAGTTTACTACTCACTGTTTGGTTTTCGTGGGCACCCAACCTTTAGTGAACTTCGCAGACTAAAAACGTATCGTGTAATGACGCAGATAATTGATATAAACAAGTAATATCGTCTCAGCCTCTTCTTTTTTTTCTAGGTGAGTACTTGAGCATGTTTTGACAGGCTGAGTAGGAAATTTCTTAAATTATCAACCCTGCTAAAGTACTCATAAGCAGCATTTCGCGATATTGGACCGAGGAAATAATATTATTTTTATATCAACATTTGCTTTTTCAAGATGCGATATAAGTGACAAGCCCGTGAAATTAAATCTGGCATTTGTCTTCCGTAAAATTGGCCAAATAAAATTAAAGGGCACATTAGGAGAAATACCTCGGAAAGTTTGGCTGAATTTTAGCGCTAGGCACCACTTCACGAGCCTGTGTGAACAAACGTTTTTTTTTTTTGAACATATTTGTTTTGTAAATTTTGGCGTCGCCAGCCAGCAAAAGTAAGCCTCTATTCGCCATTAACAAACCAGGACTCAAGTGATTGTTATGCAGACGGCTCTTTTTTTTTTCGGCGTCAAATATTGTGAATTTTAGATACTAACAAAAATTAAAACAACGTACGCAAAAAACAAACAAAAAATCGTTATTATTACGCATGCGCCGAACCCAAACCGCGTTTTGGATTTGCAAATAGAAAGGACGTTATTTCTTTGTGCACACTATTCTAAAACTTGCTACTGTTAAGTGCCTGTGGCAGTTTCTTACGCAGGAAGTCTCAACCTTTGTGATAAAATAAATTAAGTGGACCGCACTGGTTATCTAAATATAATCAATAAATCACTTAAATGACTGTCGAAATGAGAGCGAGCACAGTATACAATTTCTTAAACTTCATAAGTAAACCGACCAACCGAATGTTTACTTCGCAAAAAAAGATTGAGAACCTCATACACATGTGGGTGTGATATTATGAACAAACAAATCGCCTGATGTTGACGTACCATTACTTCTAGCCTCAGATAAAATACAAGTTAAACGTTCGTTGCCTATCTCCTCCGCGAGTTTCCTCACATAATCAAAAGAAACTGTTTTCGATATATTATGAATACAAAGAAAGATACTTTCAGGAAATACAGATAGTCTCCTTGCGCTGACTATTTTTGACGCCTTCCGATCCTAAATGCGCGATATAAATATACGCGCTTCTTACTGAGAATGTTCCGCCACATGTTAGTAAACAAACCTCAGTTGTTATAAGGACATTTGAAACCTCGTGATGTCTTAGTCGTCGAGTAAACGTATCGGACTACAGTTTCCGAAGTAAGCCAAGAAAGCGCGGTGAAACGCGACGAAAAACACGAATACAACGCATCCGCCAAGGCGCGGAGGGGAGAGCGGAGCAGCAAGTTGAAGCAACCTAATGGCTGCCGCGTCACGTGATTCCAAGATGGCAGCGCCCATGCGGAGGAGGGTGAAAAGGTCTATAGTCCTTTGCAACATAAGAACGAAGGAGCGAGGGTAAGACGGGCCGGGGAGGAAGCAGATGGAACGCGGGAGAAGAGAGAGAAACCTCCTTCTCTCATTAGCGTTCCGTCTGCTTCCTCCTTTCCGGCCCGTCTTACCCACGCCCTTCGTACTTAGGTTAGCGACAGTAACTGTCTCGCCTGCGACCACGACGAGAGAAGAGGGGAAGTAGGAACCCCCTCTTCACGAGAATCCTTTTGTGTGACCGAGAAGTCGCTATTGTCCCCTACTAGATTATAGAAGATTAACCCGTCACTCAAAATTCGTACAAAAGCAGCCGCTTTGGTGGTTGGAACAACTAGGCCATCCCCTCGACGTCAGCCTCGCCGTAGCCTTGCTCGTCCCGAGACGAACTACGTCACGATTGCGTCGGATGTCGCGTGCTCTAAGCTGGGCCTTCTCCGAGCGCTTGGCAGAGTGGACCATTTATAACGAAAAATACAGCCACCAGGCTGAAAATACAAACGAGCGATTGTCATTTCCGGATATTGTGGATCATATTCAACCTATTTTTGAACACGACGGATATATTTCAAATTTCGTTGAAGTATCCCTTTAACGCGCCCAGTGTTTTCCCTTTGACAGACTTCCGATGGGAGATAAAAGATACTTTGAACTGACGTGGCCTGCGGCCAAATGATTTTTAAACTGTAGCCTATTCAAGGGTCTGAAGCAGTCAACAAGATTGATTTAAGTGTTGAGTGTTTTTAATATTTTTGCTTGTGTTCGTTTCGTGTCTCTTTTTGTGGGACAGATGCAGTGCGCTCACATACCACAGGAAGACCATCTCCTAACAAACTAAAAATATACGAGAATATTTTTTAATCGGCTTTTTATGTTATTATGAGGCAGCCAATCTGGCAGCCAATGTTCATATGAAATGAATCATGTATGGGGGTAACATTCAAGAACGCCGATGCAATATTGAAAATCATCTTTACTGCCGAGGTGACCGTCGAGGGCCCACTGTGCATATTCGTCGACCCGAGCAACCAGAATGTCAGGGTCAAACTCCACTGGCTGTTATTCAACATCGCAGACAACGATGTCAATGCAGCTCTGGCGCCCTACGGGACTTGCACCGATGTGGCTAGAGAAAACTGGCGTGCCGAAGGTTGCACCAGCATCGGCATCATGACGCGTACGCCGGTTTTGCGGTTGAAAAGGCCGCCACCATAGACGACATCCCACACCAGCTGCGAGTTCCAGGCTAGATAATCCTTGTCGTGGTGGCTGGCAGGGCGCCTCTCTGTTTACGCTGGAACCGGGAAGGTTTACATTCGAAAGGAGTGTCGAAACCCCGGATGCAGCGTCTGCACAGTAATTTGGCCACAATAGCGCCATATGGCGTTTGAACGTACGGCTGCCGCGGCCCCTTTAAGCAGCGACGAGAATGTAGAGCGTTGTCGGAAGGCGGAAGTCGAGGAGGCCGCGAGGGATTTGAACAACGTCAATGCCAGTCCTGCGGAGACAATCACAGGTACGCCCGGAGGCGCCGCGGTGTCATGCGTAGATGTCGAGGCTCCAAAGGGAGACGAGGTGCGTAACATGGAGGTGCGCGGTCCTCCACCAGCAGAAAGTCCGTGCCGAGCACCACGGAAACCAAGATCCACGTTGACGTTTCCCGAGTAAGACGAAGAAGACGTGGCGAAAGGTGATGCCGAGGTTCCTGCGGGTGGCCCTGTTTCAAAAAGCGGTAGGGACGAAGTCAGTGCGGAATCTGCTGTAGAGGGCTGGAACAGCTAAAATCCAGGTAGCACCTGGATGAAGGCGCTCTCAAAAAATTATGAACATTTTGGGGGACGACAAGAACGAGGCCACCTCACAACCATAAATGTAGGTGAAAGAACCTCACTGGGCTAGTGTGTCCTGTGCGAAGGACGGTCAAGAGCCTCTTAATCTCAAACAGGCGGCCGTGCAGACCCTAGGTAAACACCGTGCGGTCTTTCATTTTTAGTATGTCTCTAACCGCAAGAAGAAGCCCTAGTGGTGTTGCCAGGATTACGCACTCCGGGCTAGCTGCGAGACGCCGGCAGTGCCAACTTAGTCTGTTGTTGGTAGAGAATGAGCTTGAAATTATTGCCATAGGATAAACCAAAATTCAAACCCAAGAACTGGCGGACTGCATTGTGTATCCTCTTAGTACTTTATTTAATGTTGGTGTTTCTCACTGAGGTGGGATGTCGGATGGCTGTAGCTTGTTTATTCGCCAGTCAGTGAGTATCATCCAGACCGCTGTCAGTTTTGTGCCGCTGGCCGCTTTCTAATTTGCAATTTTTTCTTTCGCAAATGTTATCTGCGTGTAACTTGAATATGCGCACTAAACTGCAAAATAGAACTTAGCGTTCTTTGAACATTTTACAGAATGTGAGCATCTTGTAACTGAAAGAGCTGATGGTTTGTCTTGGAGAATTTTATCGTGTTTGCTTGCCAGATCATCGTTCAGGTCAAGCTCGTCTTCGTGATCAATATTTCGTTTATTTAAATGATATTATAGAGAAAAACGCGCTCGAGGATGTGAATTGCGTAGTGTTCAAAGGGAATGTTCAGTACACTCATTTTAGGGGCGCAGCCATCGGCAACCTGATAAGCTGTACATTTCACACTGGCCTTGTCCCACTAGGCGGTCAGTATGTGGGGCAGCTTGTTTCTTTCAGTGAAGATGCCTTAGTTTTGTCAACCTTTGGTAACAAGCTTAGAAACACAGAATTTGAATTGGTGTTTATGGAAACTGAAGAGTAGCCTAGCTAAGCATGCAATTTAGCAAGCGTTAGCTAGAGATTCATTGAAAACAATTTATTAATACGAACCGGAAATGTCGCAAGATGGGAACGTTTCCACGAACAGCTGAAAATGAACGCGATAGACAAGAAGTACCCTTATAAGTCATCAGAAACAGGCTGAAGAAAGTATCTGCACTTCCAATTAAACAATATTTTAATTGAAGAATGCGTAAGACCCGGCGAGTATAAGGAGAACATAAGAAACATTAGGAACCATTTGGAAGTGCTAGGTGCAAGGAGATACAGAGGGGCCATTATACGGGTGCGAGTGGAAGAACTTTGGATCAATGAAATGCTAACAAAGAGAGCTCTGAGCGATAAAAATAGGTACGCTAAACGTAATGAGATAAAGAATATATGCTAAAGAAGCATGATGACCAGTGATCACAAAACAATCGAGCGCGCCTTTTTTTGTATTAGTACTATAGCTATCTGCTAGGCAAATCATTCCTAAAGGTACTAATTTTGAAAGAGCTTCCATTGTTCACACCCTCACTTGAAGAGGACGTCCGGGAAAGTCTAGAAGTGTCGATTATTGTCAGCTAAATAGAAAAAAATTATCAACTGAGCCCAAGAAAGACGCCGGAGCAAAACGCTTCAGGGGCAGATTTCTATCAAACGTTTAAAAGGGAAAGCAGCTGACGCCCTAAACGAGATGCTAATCCAGGCCTATAGACACGGTAGGTTACCGTCGTCCACTCTGAAAAGGAACATTGTTGTTATTCGTAAGTCTTATGATTAAGTAAAACTTCTGCCCGTTACTAACCACAGACCCATTAGTTTGACGAATGTTGACAATAAAATGTTCTTGAGCGAATGTGGCGAGGCGTTTGCAGAATGTCAGTTGAATTTCTAGTTGTGCCACATGACACATCGCGGTATAAAAGGACGCTCTTTTCGTAGGAATACGCACGTCACCGCCAGTGATATTCAACGTTGTGGCACGTTCACAGCTCGTGTTGCAATGTTGCAACTAGACCTTGCGAAGGCTTTTGACCGATGTGTCACCATCAGGATCTTTTCAGTACTTTGAATCACACAAATGTTGGGTCTGTCATTACTGATGGTTTGACAATGGCCATATACTGAGTGTTTTTCTAGTATGGTTGTCAATATTAGTCTCGGTGAGAGTGTTAGAGTACTTTCATTTGTAATGACAAGGCTGTTCGTTGTCCTCCCCATGCTTATCGACTATTTACTTGGAGCCGCTTTGACTGAAACTGATCAAGAATAAAACATTTCTGCTCTTCAAGCTGCACTCCTTCGAACTTAAGTTCCTCTCTTGTGCGTACGACGTTGCTGGACTTTTGTGGTTATAAAAAGATAAATAAAGCGTTAACATTTCTCTGTATATATCAAATTAGAGCAGGCTCTTGAGAAAAAGAGGAGGGTACAGAGGAGGATGTTATGAACCTCGGCTCTCCTGCTACTCTACATTGAGCGCAAAACTTTTCGCTAAATTTCACCGCATTTTAGCGGAAACATTTTTCAGCTAAATTTAGACGACACATTTTTTCCGCTTTGAGCAGCAAAGAAGGTTGCGTTAAATTTAGCAGAAAATAGCCGCTAAATTTAGCGGTGAACATTTACCCACTCAATGTGGCGAAAAATTTTCCTCTAATCTGAGCGCGTAAAATTTCCCGCTAAATTTAGCACGAAAGGTTTTCGCTACGTGTAGCGGAACATTTTTTCGCTAAATTTAGTGGGTATTTAAGGAACATTTCTTCATAATGCAACGCGCGGCTAGCGCACCGAGTTGCATTATTCCCATAATGCAAAGCGCGGATACGCCTGGCTGTATTATTTCCATATTGCAACAGGTCCAACTACGCCGATGCCGACGGCGACGGCGACGCAGCCTAAAGCTCGGGAAAGGGCGGCTAAGGTGCTGCGCTCTAAAATGCGCTGCGCGAAGTGGTCAATGCGGCCTCGTCGTCTGGGCGAGAAGTCCGGAAGTCTGATTGACTGGGACAACACCTGCAGCGTCTCTGGCATGGGGACTGGGTACTACCCGTTAAGCGTTAGCGCGATAGCGTGTAAGTGCATCGTGTCGCTAAACATCCTGCGTCGGCGTCGGCGTCGGCGGGAGAAAAGGATAATGCAACGCGCGCAGCCAGGTATGACGCCACATAACTGTGGCGTCATGACCCCATCGACCCACCGAAAAGGCGGGAAAAGCTCTCGCCAAAATCTTTGCCGTACATGTTTTCGCCAAAGTAACGGAGAATTTACCCGACAAATTTTTCTCGCTTAGTATAACAGTAATATTTCCCGCTAAACATAGCAGAAACGGTTTCCGCTAAATTTAGCGGCATAGCCAGCGTCCAGAGGTGAGAGCCGCGTGCGGCATTAGGCGTCACGTGACATGGCGTCACACGTGACACCATGTGACGTCACGTGACACGTGACGTTACCGACAAGATCATTCATCGCCAGCTCGCACGGCAGTGAGCGCGAGTTTATAGCGACAAGGCTTTGCGAACGGGGGACCGAGGAGTAGCGCTATCCCGTTCTACTCCTAAAGACGAAGCTTAAAACGGCGAAACAACACTTATTGTACTTTGAGTAAATACCGCTACGCAACAGAAGTCGCAGAAAAAAAATTGAAGAGACCTGAGCCATTCCACTCTGTGCGGGTGGATGACCAACGAAGCTGTTTAGCACATGACACCAAGACGTGACACGAAATATTGAACAACAGGCACGAACACATTTATTTTCTTGATCGGTGGCTCATCGTCGGGGCAGCATGCACACATGTCGAGAATCCACGCGCCCCGAGGAGCCGGAGTGACCAGAGACAGTAAGGGATTGCTCCAGCGAAGGAAAGGAAAATAGGCAGCCACGCGCTAAACTACATAGCAAGAGAGGGAGAAAAGGAGCCCCTTCATAAGCTCTCTTTTTTTAAGACGCACAGTCGAAAATTTACGGAACTATAGCCAAACAGCTCCGCTGTAAAACGATAGCGTTCAACTTCATCCGCAGCCAGAACAAGCTATCACGTGATCTGGGGGAGCTTTGTATGCCGCCACTGCGCATCAAGCCACGTTGAGTTGCGTGCGTGAGTTTCAGACATCACAGGTTCAGCTATTGTCGTCACTGGTGCGATTTGGATGTCGGTCTGCTGGCCCGATGCGTATTAAAGAGTTTTGCGGTCAGGGCCACAACGTTTGTCACCCAAGAAATTGGGGACCCAGACGAAACAAGGTTGGTACTGACGGCTTCACAGACGCTTTAATGACGCGCCAGATTGAGCCGCCATTGCCGACCTCCCTATTGTTGTTGTGTTGAAATGTCGAGCCACTGAAGCGGCGTTCAGGAAACCTCCACAGGAGGCTCCATGCCAGAGAACAGCGAACTGAAAATGGAAGAATTTATCGCATAGGTTGTAATGATGAAGTGAAGCGAACTGAATAAGTAGTTGTTAGGTAAACCGAAAGTCGGTTATGGTGGCTACGTTTTCCGCTTGCAGCGCGAATGCAGGGATCGAGAGTAATATTAGAAACAGAAAAATAATTGCGCGTAAAGCAGGTGCGCTTAGCAAGCAGTTTTTGTTTGCAACTAGTTAAGGCAACCAAAATCAAGCCGGCTAAACTACAGACAATCTGAAATCAATAGAATGTTGTTGGCTGTATCAGCTAAGATGATCTAACTTCAGAGGTCTAATTTTTCGCTTGTTCCTCGAAGTTTATGTTTCGTAGCTGACCGTCTGTCGCCGAAGATTTATGACTAAATTGTTGAAACAGAGACGAAAGTGAGTTGAGATACTTAGCAAGGCAGATTCATTTGATCTTAGCGATGCATTACAGCCGTAAATACATGTTTGAAACTGTAGTCTATTGCCACATAAGAACAGCAGTATGCGCACGTTGCCTTTCGGCGTGTTTTCCTTCACGTGCACTGTACGCAGCTACCCGAGGCAGAAAGTCATCGGGCTGAGGCGGTAGCACCCACTGATAATCTTAAGAGGACATCTCAGTAGAATCTCATCTCCGATAGGAACTTTTCCAGAATCTAGATGGAACTGGGGGAGGAAGTCCTTCCACCAATCTGCTTACGCTGATATATTGCTACTTCCAAATAAAAATAAACAAAAGCTCGCCTTTCTGTTTCGGTTATCAGCGGAGCCGCTTGACCCTAAAAGTTCCCCCCCCTCCTCCCCAAAGACTCATCCACTCCGTCCCGCCGCCGTGCGAGCCGCGAGGATGGCTGTTTTTGTTATCTGTGGTTAAAAATAGGATATTGGAGAGGGGTGTGCTTCCAAAAAGCCGTCGCAAAGTGATCTTTGTGCCATTCTGGGGAAAGCGATAAAAAGAAAACGGCTCTGAAAAAAGAAACGCCTTTCGTGCTCGGTTATTCGGCTAGTCCTCGTTTTAAAATTTTTCGTACGATATGATTTCCATATAGCATGTGGATTGTTGATATCGTCGTTGCTGCAACGGAACATGCCATACATTTCCCTTTCATGGCGTTGTGTCACGAAAAGAAGAAATCAGACACTCACCCAAAAAAGTGTCTGCATCTTGTGCGAAAAAAGAAACGAAATTAACCAGTTCGTGATAAAAATCAGCAGCGAGGAGGGGTCCCAACTTTTTTTTCGCAGAGCAGCTCATTTCGTTTTATTAAGGCTGGCCGTAACTGAAC
>JAZHYW010015704.1:0-43813 GCA_037355805.1 Ixodes ricinus
CCATTATTTCGAAGCATGCTCTATCCTCGTGGGACCCGAGAAAAATCCGGCATAGGTATTTAATATTAAATACCCTTAATTGCTTCGTTAGGGGTAAGTTTGAGCATTTTTGACCTTTTTTGCAGTGTTAGTTTGCAGGTTAAGTAAAAATGGATGTCCACCCACATGGACAGTGGGACTTTACACTTCATATTAGGAAAATTAACAGATTTTTATTCAACATTTTATGAGCCTAATTTTTGCAAGTGAGGTTTCGGGCGGAAGAATAACAAATCTGGAGTGATACCGGCAAAAAAATGATGCTCATTTCTTCGTATGAAATTCAAAGAAGCAGTGCCAGTCAGTTTCAATGCAGAGGAAGGTATCACAGGACGTGCAACGGTGAGGTGTTTTCTTTGAGCGGCCAGGGTACCTGCTCCTATCAGCACTCTTGATGTCGTCTTTCTTTGGCATGTGAGGTGCCTGCGCCGTCCTGACTAGCAAGCTTGGCAGCGGCTTGACTCTCTTGCGCGGAACATGTGGCACCGCACACACTGTCTAAAATGGCATTCGCTTGACTTGTTGTTAGTCCAGAAAAATTGAACACAATCAATCAAGCGAATTGTTTTCAATTCACGAGTGTTTGACATTGATGGTGAGCAAAACATGGTCATCGCGAAATTTATGTCACAACTTTTGGGTCCCAGCGTCCACCCACGTGGACACACAATTTGACAAGCGACTACCGCATCTCATGCTATTACTGTTGTCAATATTAAGCATTATTAACCATCTGTGAACTTTCAAGAACACTAGAAATATAAATTAACACAGCCTCTGTTTGTGCAAATTGCGTAAACTGATTACATATCTCGGCGTCGCCCGTAGAACGTGCGGGTGCTGCAGGTCGCCCTTGGGAATTGCGAGCAACCAGTTGTTTTCCGTGCTGTTTGCTCAACACTCCTCCAGATGGCGGCACAGACTATGTCCATGGTGGTGGACAGGAGTTCTTTCCTGTGTGCGGCGCCGTTTTTTATAAACAATTCAAAACCCAATGTCCACACTGGTGGACGCAGGGTCTCAGGAGGCTATCATGATCATCATCGTAAACTTTAATATTTGAAAAGTGAAAGGACCTTGTGGTCCCTGGTCGGTGCCCTTAGTCCACGGCTCCGTTGGCCGCCCAGATTCGGTGGACTCGCTCAACCAGTTGCTGCTGGTCACCGAGTTTACTGCCGAATAGGGCCGCCTCCCAGGAGGAGAAGGTGAGGAAATGGAGGGGGTGATTCGCTCACCGGGGGGGGGGGGGGGGAGTATTTTAAGATGGAGTGGTACACGCTGGTACAACCTGTACCAAGAGCAGTACACGTGGCCGCGGTAAGCAGCGGTAACGCTCTTCTTAAGGCCTATAAACAGTTGCGATTGAGAGCGTTTGGGTGTGTTTGACTGTGTTGCGGCTGCGAAAAACCAGGACATCCCTGCTTCGTATGTCCCCTGCCAAGATACTCTTTGAATTGAATTCCACGCTTCATACGAAGCATTGATGTGCAGTTGACTCGCTTTCGTTTCTTGACACAGCGTAGTCAAACGTACTAAAGGCTGAACTCCATGTAGTGAATTATGCGACGAATAACTGACAAACGTCGCCCGACGGCACGCTCGCTTTGCGCGCGACGTAACAGCCAGTGTGCTGATTCCACGTGCAGAGCAAAAGCCGCCGGGAAAAATTCGTTGATTTTTCGCAGCATATTCGTCCCATGGAGACCGGCCTTAAAACGCAATTGTGTGTATGGACATTTAAACAACCCATTATGCGTGGTATTAATTCTTACCGTTCTTCAGAATCTGGTTTCGCTAGCACTTGCAGGAATCAATATTTCCCCCTGTCATCAAGGAACACAACCGCTCTCACTGATGTAACACATAAAACCAAAATATTCGTTTGTAGGTAGGTAGGTATTTATTTGTGCTCGGAAGCACAGGCGACACAAAGATACACGTAGCCCGTACAATGAATGCCGGAGAGGCCCTATAAGGGGTGATAATAATAATACAGTGAGATATAATGTGAGGCACTCATAATGTAAAATGAGGCATCACGAAGGAGGGGTCTAAGTTGATCGCAGGTGTGTGGAAGCTTCGCGACAAAGTTGCGGAAAATCGGGTCGGTCACTTATGGGCACGTTTCTTATTCTTTTTTGCAACGTTCAAAAAGTGCCGACCAACGGAGCCACCAATTGTAATTCCATTGTGTCTATGTTTATACAGCGGGAAGTTAGTCAGCTCTGAGGGTATCTGGTATCTTCGTTTGAGATGAAAGACAGTGCAGTATACCGCTGCTTGTCTGACGTCTTTAACGTGTATCACGCAATAGTGATACACGACCGCACGCCGGTACGACGCTCATCCAGATTGAAACGAACAGAGGCGGTGGATTGAATCCACGATCAGTGAGCTTTGCAGCGCGAGCTTTTGCTACACGTGCTACTGATTCACGAGCAACGAGGCATCGCGGTCGAATTCGAGCTTGAGAGAAAAACAACAACAGCAACAGCAAGAAAATCTCCGGTGTGAGGCATTTAGTACTAGTGTCGCCATCTCGTTTAACAAGTTAGAAATAAAATTAACAGGGTGATTTTATTTACACAAATACGCAAATACAGCAATATTTTTCTGTCTCGTCATGGTCTTAAAATTAAGATTAGAGGCACCCCTAGTACGTACGGCCAAGCGTTTCGTCACGTTTGTCTTCTAAATAATTGTATTTTCAAAAATGCCTCAAAACGCGCTAAAAACAGTCAAAACGGTCATTTTTCTGGATTTTATTAAAAATCTCCAGCGCTCTAAAGGAAAAATTCAAGGGCCGTACAACCTTCATTATGTCTTCATAAGTAACCTCCAAAAGAATGAATACTATCGTGCATTCCTGAAACTCGGGTTTGTGTAGCGAAATTTGCCCATTGAGTGACGAGCGGTTGAATCCCCACTTAAGCCTGCTGTCTCTCGACGCGCAGGATGGCTGCTATGGTAACTGCCAGTGCAGTCTATGGAATACGTACGTTCCAGCACAGCTGGCGTCTAGACTGCGTTTCACCGTGCTCCGTGGAACACACCGCTTCGTAACCAAGCCTAGATGGCGCTTTAAACGACGGGAAGGGCGGACTGAAGTGAGTGGACGGGGTACCCCTCTCCGCGGGAAGATCGAAGCTGAGGTAATCTAGTAATGTAAAGGCGAGCGCTCTTTGAAGGACTTTTGACGGCACAGAAGTTGCTTCAATACGAAGTTTTGTGATCAAACAAACTGTCTCTAGGAGATATATAACTTACCTGAGTGTTTATATTCAGCCCTTTCGCTATATGGGGCATTACTTTGAAAACGGAAGAATCACCTAGGAATTTGTTCCGGGTGTGATGGTTGCAAGGAGGTACAGAAAACACACCCCTATTCGCCAGCCTCGAAAATTAAGTTTAGGCTTTCGGAACCGATCATGCAGTAGTAAAAATATTAGCACCTCTATTTCAATGCACTTGAACAGTCACTTGAACTGTAAAAGTGAAAAAGAGAACCTGGCGTGCTGCTTTATTAATATGCTCTAAACCAGTAGTTCTGCAACGATTAGGGTTTCTGCGGACCACTTGTGGATTGTCGGAGATGATGAAGGACCTCGTTTGTGTTGAGGGGAGGGATGACGCAGTTTCCGGTGTGTTGAAGGGTAAGGTATAGGTAATTATGATAATGATTTAATAAACATATATAACTAAGGCTATTGTAGACTGCTCTCAGTGAAGTAGACACAAGAAAACTAAACCGAAAATTAAAACGTTTCTTCTCAACATAAAAACATACAACTTTTATTGCCCGGCTTGACGGATGAGGCACGGCTTGGCGGACCTCTTGAATGCCTTCGCGGACTCCCATTAGAGAACAGCTGTTCTAAACAGATGCTTCTTTCGATGTATTTTAGCTTATATTCATGCGTGTCATCAACTTCCGCCAGACAGTATCACGTATCGCACACAAATATAATTTTTTTTTTTATCCTGATGCTTTTTTTATACCTGCCATATCTTCAATACATACATCAAAATCGTGTCATTATGCACTTACGGGGCGAGTTGGCATCAAAGGTGTGCTGCTTTATTTTGTGTGTCTACTGAGTAAGCTTGATGACTACTCATTTTAGCTAGTTTACGATTACATTCACTGTACATGTACGGGCACAAACGACATATGGCGCGCTGGACCGTGATCGCACTGCGAAAGAGCAGACGCATACCATCGGAGCAGCTGCACATCCACAAGTAAGTCAGCAAATGGCACGAATCCAGCAACGGTGTCTAAACCAGCCTTGTACCCGCTGCTAAAAAAAATGTATTCTAAAAGTGTGTGTGTGTATGTGGAAAGGGGGGAGGGGCTGCGGCTATAGCATTTAAAAAAGTGAAAAAAAAAAGCAATTCTAAGTACTGTTTTTTTTTTTAACGCGTAATAGTTTGGATGGTTCTCACTACAAAAAATCATGTTTATTGACAATCCCAAGCTCAGACACTATCGTACATAGTTGCAGTGCTTCTGCTGGACGTCTGAACCTCATAAGGTGAGGATGTAAGAAGGTGAGGAAAGTTGCGTGCCTAATGCAGAACGACCGCCGAGATGAGCTGGAGGGAATGCAAACCAGGCAGCCTACTACAAGGGCGGCGTCAGAGCGGCAGTTGTCACGCTCAAGTTCCGAGACGCCCCCCCCCCCTCTCCTTTGGCCCCCTCCCCCGAATAGTCAATGAGCATCAAACTGATCTGACGCGCACACTATTATGCAGGGGGCGAAGGGCGGAAAGATTTTCCGCGTCAGGGGTGTGCGACGCCATATTTAAACACTGCCACTACAGGGGCTCTAAACTCGTCAAACACAAAGTTGGGGCCTAAAGTTCATGAAGTGCTGTGATTGGAATTTGGCGACAAACGCGCTGCGTCACTGTGGCAATAATACAATCGGCGGGTGCCGTGAGCTTCGTCCCCTGCTTTGTGTTTGGCCAGTTCAGGCCCCCAGCTCTTACGTTTCACTTGCTACCTACTATACTTTGTTGCAGCCGGTGCATCCCCAGCCGACGGTACGAGCTAACGGAACCAATCAAGCCGCGTCAAAAGCTAGTCCTTGTTTTTTTAATGTTTTCGTTCAGTGATGATAGAACACGCCCAGAAAAATAACAAACGCAATCATGGTGCGCTTTGGACCTTGACTGATTGGTACCATTAGCTCGTACTCGTAGCGTCCGCTCTGTCTGCACTTAAAGGCCGACGTACACTTCGCACTTTCCACTTCTGCCCGCCTCCTCCTTTCCTATATCCTCTCCACTTTTTACCTTGCCCCAATCTGGCTCCCCTCGCAGCTTAGGAGAGGGGAGCGCTAGAAAATTCTCTTCCCTGCAGAAAACCGAGGTTGTACGTCGGCCTTTAAGCTGAAACGGAGAATGGACTGCTTGGCGTTCACTGCCTGGCTGACGCTCGAAGATTCCAGCTCTTCTAGCCGGCCACTGAACGCACGTAAGATATATGAGAGGAAGCAGCCCGTCATATTTATTTGCAGCACTTTTATGCCATTTATAACGTTCTACTTTATACTAGGACTGGAACTCAAAGTTTGGGTTCTTGTGTCTTAACTCTGTGAGAAATTAAGATTATGGAGGGCTGTAAAATCTGCAGTTACAGCAGAAAGGCAGATTTGTTGTCACCGCTCATATTTCTTACGACTGTACCTTTGGAAATCTACATGCATCCAAACGAATAATGTCCATTTCAGTTCTTTTTTTCAGTTTTATTTTCAACCGACTCGTTTTCTTCACATGAAGCCGGTGGGTGGCGCGGCGGAGCTGGCGTGGTTTCCATCGCCTTTGCGGGTCCTCAGTAAAACGTGCAACCGAAGGAGAGCTATTTTAGCCCCAGGGACTTAGACGCTACCTCGACTAGTGCCGCAGCGGCATTGGTGGGAGTCAGTGCGTGCGAGTAAGGTACGCCTAGTGCTGTCAGGAGTTTGTGCACCCAGTGCTGGCAGTTGTTGCTTATCGGGTGGTAATCTTCATCCTGATCCAAGTCTGCGACGACATCCATAAGTTGTCCCTTTTCAATGGAATGTTTGCCAAGGTTCACCTGCAAAAGTGAAACGTGAAAAGTTAAATGATTGCGAATACAGGTATAGGCATGTCTTCATGTCATTGCTCATCTAATGCTAACGTCTGAAATCAAACGTGCGTCTAGGTCCCATGGTTTATGGGCGAGTGAACATTGCAATGCATAATGAAGTTTGTCTTTATCCTGCCATTGCTGCAGTTTTCTTCGAAAAACAAACTAGACAAACAACAGTACTGGGTACATAGAGATAATGGTATTTTTCTTCTTCTTTTCCTTAGAACACCCTCAAATATTTTAGGTTCCATACTATTCAACGTTAATCTCCTTTTGGTTTTTAGGTGACAAGATAGTTATACTTAGACTGGTCGGCTAATATTAAATAAGGTAACGCAATATTACACTGGTGTGATATTGCATCTTTTTATGTTAGCTCGGGGCAATCCGGAATTTTATACAAACACTTTAGAACGTCTAAAGCGAGCTGAATACTATTAGTGACATAATTCTCCCAGTCTGATGTGAATATTTATGTTAATTAAAAGGCCTTTTTTGCAATAGACTCTTCAGAAAACTTTGTATATTTTAAAGTTTGCTTCAAATGAGCAACTGATGAAGGAGTCATGAAAGCGTTGCACTATCATGTAAATATAAAAAAGCAATCAGCTTTATTAAGAAGCACTTTTTGCAATCTTGAATTCGCCTCTTTCTACTCTTGACAGTACTTTACGGTTACTAGCAAATTGCACTTGAGACAGACACAACTGTAGAAAAAGAGTTAGCCTATACACCGGGTGTACCGAATAGCGGCCAGGCTTTTTAAACGGCAACTCCGCTCAATTCCGATAAATTTAGGCTCACATGTTATTCCATTTCACAGAGCATTAGTAAACAACTCTACGTCTTCGGATTCGCGAAACGTGGAATATTATTTGTGTAATCTTAATTTAAACATTAGCTGATACTGAAACCGAAACTTCGGTTTCGTCAGGCCACATTCGTCTCGTGTCGTCAGAGGCATGGCCACGTCACGTCGAACCACGTGGTCTTGTGACGTTCGTGGAGGCGACGTACAGGACACGCGACGCGGGCAGGTCGCTTCGGATGGCGTGGACGGTGATGGCCCGGGTGAGGGGGGGGGAGGAGAGAAGACGAAAGAGAGGAGGGGAGCGGAGAAACAGACGCACAGGGCAGCGCCAACTAGCGCATCCGCGTTACGGTGATCACGTGCACGCCGTTGAGCCAACACCGGGAGGAGAAACTCATGACGTCATCGTTCAATTCCTCTCTGAGAAGTAAAAACCAACAAAAAGTGAAAATGACGTAGACATGCCTCTGACGTAGTGGCTCAACGTTGGCCGCTCCAACACCGTCGCGTTGACTGCGCTGACGATTGCGCCTCGCGTCGCACGCTGGAGTTGGCAGATTTCGGCGACTTGGCTCATTCGAAAGTTTGCTGGCCAGTTTATTAAATATATAGACGGAATTAGTTCGTAAGATTTGACATGGGGTCTTCCTATATGATACTGAAGAGGGCTGCATAGTTTTCTAAATATCAAAAATGAAGCGGAGTTGCCCTTTAAATTGACCGAAAAATTCGGTTTCTTAACCTATCGCGCTACGATTTTGTGCAGCATTGGCAAGAGATGGTGCTTTTTTTTAAATTTGCAAAAAGCGAACTTACCCGAGGAAAAAGGAAAAAAGAAAGACTTAGCTCTATGGAAATGCAGCGAAGCCACCGATCTTCAACCAATTCCATGAAGACCGGTGGCTTCGCTGCATTTCCATAGGTGTCAAACCTTTTTGTTTTTACTTTTTCGTCAAGTAAGTTCGCTCTTTCCAAAATTTTACAAAAAAAATGCGCCATCTGTGGGCAAGCTGCACAAAACATAGCGTGATAGGTTAAGAAACACAATTTTGCGGTTCATTTTAAGACCCTGGCCGCTATCTGGGACACTCATAACAATTCAGTCTCCTAATTAAATTTATATTCGTTTTATAAATTGAAATCTCAAACAAGGCAGTTTGATATTTCACATTAATTCTTACAACTGAGCAGCAAAATCTAAAAGAAAAGGTTGAAACACACATCCTTGCAAAAAGGACATTCAGTACGTGACACAAGATCCGAATATGGGAATGTCGTTGTCCATCTGGTCAGCCTCGGCGTGGCCACTGACGAAGGCAACAAAGCTACTCGACGGAACAAGAATAAACAGAATGTTTTCACTTCAACTCGTAGTCGGTCGCACTATGGTGGCAAAATATCTTGTCCTCAACATCGAACACGCAACAAATTGGTGTGATGATCGATTCCGAGCATCTGCCATTTATTCAATAATAATAGCTTTTATTTCCAACAAAGAGGTACAGAGTTGTGGGGGCTTGGGACAAAAGCTGTTAAAACAGCTTGACTGGTCCCGAACCCCCGAAGTCAGCAGCGGGGAAAAAAGTTAACAAAGAAATCATATGATACATCAACAAGATGTTAAAAATAGAAAAGTTACTGTACCAATAGTATAGATATAGCAAAAAATGAACACTTAAACACGCCACTCACATTTGATCAGTTTGCTTAAGAATTATAATGTTCCGAAGGTTATCTGCAGATATATTTTCGAGCTCGATGTGTCGCGCACAAAAATAGTTGAGGTGGTTGGGAGAGTAACCTCCGCGGTTTGAAGGCCGTAATTAGTTATAAAAAATGGGACTACCCAAGGTTCTGTGACTCTCGTTGGATCTGCATATACTTTTCCTTTTAAGGCAGCTAAGCTCACAAGATGTCGTACATTCATACTCATTTCAACTTTATATTTAACACATAGGCGATATCGATACAAGTTAAATATTTGTACTACATATAGCTGGCTAAATATGTTTTCCGTTGGGAATTCCGGTGAAACATTGCAAATGCTTCGTAGTATCTTTTTTGTAATAAAAATATATTTTGTAGATTTGTATGGGTGCTTGTTCCCAAATTAAAAGGCCGTAAATAATTTGTGAGTAAAATAACGAGTTATAAATTAGCAACTTTATTCTAAAAGGCAAAATATGTTTGTGACGATACGCCAGGCCAACAATGCTAGACAGTTTTGATGTAACACAATTTACATGAGCATCCATGACATGTTTCTCTGAAAAGAGACACCTAAAGTTTTGAATGCTGGTACCACTTTTAGTTGAGAAGAATTGAACATTATATCCTCGTCTCTGTTCACAATTTTACCCTTCGGACGAAACAAAACAGCCTTTGTCTTATTCACATTTATTTTTTTAACCCATTATACCTACTCCATGAATTTAACTTTTCTAGCGTGGCGTTTGAGTTTTCAACAGAGATGGCAGTAATGACATTACTGTAATGGAATTACAGTAATTAAATTACTTTTTGGAGTAATGAGTAATGTAATGAATTACTTCTCTGGGCTAGTAACTTTGTAATGTAATGAATTACTTTCAGGCAGTAATTTCCAGAAAATTACTCATTACTTTTGAAATTACTTTTGTCCTAAATTAGAGAATTCGTTTGCAAGCTTTAAAAAGAGAAAACATATTTTGCATGGTGAAATGTCGTGAAAGAGCATCGGAGGAAATAATCGACCGCCACCTGAGTGCAGAGCGTCGTATGAAGAGCTGAACAGGCGCACAAAGGAGGGCTGGAATGGCGAAGGAAAAAAGCTTCTGTAACGACATCGCTGGAAGGCAGAGGTTTACGAACTCCAGACACGACAGATTCATGGCGTTTGTAAACACTGTGTTGGTGTACACGGTAAAGAAAATGAGCGCGAATTACTGCGTCAAGGTATTCAAAAGTAATTTCAAAGTAATTTCATTACTTTTGGAAAGTAATTGTAATGTAATGTCATTACCTTTAGTCTGCGGTAATTTGTAATGTTATTTAATTCCTTTTTTGCAGTTATCAGAAAAGTAATTAGTAATGTAATTTAATTACTTTTTGCAAGTAATTTTGCCATCTCTGGTTTTCAATGAGTTCTGCGGGGCTATCTCCATTAAACAGCATGCTGGTGTCGTCTGCGTAGATAATAAATTTTGTTGAATTGCTTATATTTACAATATCATTTATATAAAGATTAAATAAAAAAGAACCCGGAATGCTTCCTTGAGGGACCCCTGATTTAATTGGCTTTACATCGGACCATTGACCGGTGATGTCGACATAGTGCTGACGCAAAGACAAGTATGATTGAATAAGAAGCGAAACCTTACCCCGATAACCATATATTTCGAGTTTTTTAATTAGAAGGCTGTGATCGAGAAAATCAAAAGCCTTCGTGAAGTCAATGAATAAGCCGAGAATTAGTTCTTTATTTTCAAAACCTTAAGAATGTATTCTTTTTGAGTGAGAAGAGCGAGTTCAGTAGATCGTTGCTTGCGGAAACCGAACTGAGATGGGGTGATTAAGTTATGAGTATCTGCAAATATTGACATTCGAAGGAGCAGCATTTTTCCAAGACCTTTAGAGAACACTGACAAAATTAAAATCGACTTATAATTACCAAGATCGTTTTTATCGCCTTTTTTATATATGACCGATACTCTTGCGAGCTGCATTCGTTTTGGGAATATGCCGTTTCGAAAGCAGAGATTGAAGATATGCGTCAGACAAGCGGAGATAAGATCAATGACGTGTTTGACGGGCTTTATTTGTATACCGTCAGGGTCACAGCTTTTACTGTTATTTAATGATCGAAATGTAGATATTACCTCTGTATCAGTAACCGGGGTCAGAAAGAACGACGAACAATTTCTAAACTGTATATATTGCAGGCATGATCCTCGAGGATTTCATTCTTTAAGTTGACAAAATATTCATTGAACTTGTTCGCCAGTTCCTTTCCGGCTAGCTGCTCACCATTGTACATTAAATTTTCCAAATGCTTTGGACCGTTCATAGTTTTCAACACGGAATCAAGCCTCTCTTATATCATATCGGTTCTATTTCCACATGCTAGAAAGAAGTCACAAAAATACTTTGATCCAGCATTACGGAGTTCTTTGTTTAATTGGTTTCGATAACGTATAAAGGCACTAAGTTTACCGATATCTTTCGTTTTTATGAATTTTTGATAAAGCTCGTTTTTTGTGCGTATTTTCGCTAGTAATTTTTTTGTAAACCATGGTTTACGTGCTTTCTGGACAAAGTTATTGTTTTATAAGGAAAACAACTTACGTAGAGCTTTTGAATAAGCCCAAGAAGATAATATAAGCTTTTTCTGCGTCTGTCTTGAGAAGAAGATCGCTCCAATAAAATTAGATAGTTTTTGTCTAAAATCGTTTAGACTTGATCATTCTGCGCGGCCCAGGGCACGGCGGGCCTCTCCGGGTGAACATGCAGAAGGCGCATCTTCCACTTTCACGGCCTCCGCATTTGCAGCCTCCACCATCACCTCTGCCCCGTCGCGAATGCTGCCGGCAACTGTGAGCAGTGGGCTGGTACTACCTCGCTGACCAAGCCGGCTCGGGAAGTGAACGTTCATTGACATTCCCACGCAGTTCACGTCAAAGCACTTTGCTAGTTGACCCGGGCCTCCTCACTGCTGCTACGTTAGGCATACGCGCTCCGCTCGGTTCCTCGCCTTCTGGAATAATACTGCATCGGCGACACAGCCGGCATCTCCCCTCGAGTCCGAAGCTGCGCACTCTGAGCAGTTGGAGCCGCACAACAGCACGACTGGGTCGATTTTTCCACTGTCCGCTGTATCCCCATTGCCTGACCTCAGCGTCAACTACTCTGCACGGCTTCCGAATGGTGCCTTTCCTGCTCTCCAGCACGTCGCCCTACTCGCGGCACACGTCAATGGCAACAATGCTTTTCTGGAGCCACAACTGGCACTGCAATGGATTCGTTCTGTCACCCGCAGTCTGCAGGCGGCCGCGCTAGGGTGGGGGCGGGGAAGGTAGGGGGGGGGGGAGGTCCATGGTTGTTTAAGGAGCTCAGTCTCCGCACTGGCGAAGACCACAGAGTTACTCGTCGGCACGAGCTCTATTGCACGAGAATAAACATTGCTTTCACCTAAGCTCGTAGTCGGTACTCAACGTCGAACACCCTACTGGCATTAAGCAAGAAAAACATTTTTTATGAAAAGCACAAGCATATCACACATACTATGATGTCGAATGTCTTTCTTTCTTATTCTGACTGAGGAAGGATATCATGATTGCACGATTAAGAAAAACTTTCAGCCTTTCCACTCTGGTGAGGAAGGAAGACTAGCGGAGCTGCATAATCGAAAGCAATGGCAGGCCGCAAGTCGGCAAGCCCGAGTGGCAAGGCTTCCGCCATCTATGAGCGACGGCGGCAACCAGATGCGTGGCTTGCCGCCGTCGCTCAGAAATGGCGGTAGGTGTCCAGAGTTCGGTGTCTTCATTTCTTTGTGGGGGACACGATCCTAAGGAAACTAGCAGCTCCGCTGTAAAAACTAAATACTGGCGAAAAACCCAAGCTCCAGGGTAAGTGTCTACAGCCGATCACGACTGTGGCATACTTATTTCAAAGGGAGCCAATAATGTCACCTGCAGGTTCAGCAGCAATACCGAGCTTACAACGTTTGTTACCTTCTTACGAGAGAAGTGTGGTTAGTCATTCAAGAAGGAAGAACAAAACGAAAAAGTCCTGAAACAACAGAACGTATGAATCTGCACAACAGGCCTTCGGATTCAACTACTTTGTCGAACTGGAGTCTGCTACCGTACCAACGACTTTGCACGGATTGTCATGATAATAGCCGCACTGAACTGTTTGCCTTTGCGCCTGTCACCAGTTGCCACTCCGGAGAGAGAATAATCCCGGAATCATTCGAACCTTCCACGACCACGGAATGGACTGGGAACCAAATACTGACAGCACTGGGAGGAATGGAAATTGCTATGGACTTAGGGACATTTTACCCAGAATGAAGTGGGTTTTGCTCTTATGCGAGCTGTCTCGATCTGGTCAAAGCGGCTTTTGAAACAGCATCATTACAATTTAGGTAAGTGGTGGCTTGGTTACCTGACGGGCTCGTGTTCCTTCGAGGATGAAAGTAGCACCTCCACTAAAGCAACCAAAAGCTTGGGAGACCCTTAAAGAGATATTCGAATGAAACTTGAAATATGAACGACGGCAGCATCCAGGCAACCGGCTTGCCGATTATCTGGTTGCCGCCGTCGCTCATAGATGGCGGCACATACTACAGCTCCGCTGCTCTTCCTTCATCACCAGAGTGGAAAGGCTGAATTTTTGTTCTAGTCATCTCAAAAGAGCCTGTTTGTTTTGCAGTAACAGCACACGCAGACCCGAGAAGTCTCCTGGAAAGCCATTGGATGAGAAATGTGTGATAGTCTAGTTGATCAAGTGTGCATACGGGTCACGTTCAAATTCCGTATCATCGCGATTTAATTCCCGAAACGAGATTATTAAAACCCACTCAATTACACAACAAAGCATGAACCAAAACATCGACTGAATGCACTAAAAAGCCAAGCAGATGCCCAACTTCCGGGACAAGCATCAAACTTCGGTGGCTTCACCTGCGCCAGGCTCGAAGAGCAGCTATGCTCCATCCAGACCCCAGTAGAAATCAGTGGTCCGAAAAAAACTGTGGCTTCTAACACACCGCCGGCTTAGAAAACTGCAAGCTTGGAAGTTTAACGTGCCAAACAAACGACGCGCATTTGGCACGCTTCCTTGGAAAGAGTGAGGATTAATTTAGACCACCTGGGAACCTACCGACGTGCAACCGAAAGTTCGGTCACACGTCACCCTTTCCGCGAATAAGCCTCCGTCAGATTCCGGGCACCTCCGCGTGGTTGGAACCCGCCACATGTGGCTTCGTAGGCCGGCGGTTGCCTCAGAGCCACCGAGGCGGCTGCCACCGGCTTAGGAGTAAGCCGAGTATGGACATGTTTTGCAAGACATAAAAGGGAATCCCAGGAGGCAAGATGAACTGCAGGATCCCCCGAACCCTGCGGATATGATCTTTACCGCTCTTCCGCAAGCGGCCATATAGGAGTCACAATAACAACAGACACCCCTGGTCGAACATCACTCCAGCTCGGGACCTAACTGGGCCAAGTACAAAATTTCGCGCAAAGACGGGCTCCTTGGCTTGACATCTAATATCCCTTTCTACCTTCAGCTGGTCCGCATGTTGTGATGACGCTGCTTTAGAATCGTTTTGGTTGAAAAATCTGGCCGCTGCAAGCCCAGCACAGTTTCGAACTTCCGGACCAATGAACGTTCAGCAGGACTACAGCCCATCACCTAATATTGCAGTGTTTTGCGCGACAGCAACCTTAAGGCTCTGGATATCAGTGAATGAAAGTAACTCAGTGCAGCCATATTCAGCTTCTGCTTTGTCATCTTTCCCGCATGCTCGGCTGCCACACCTAGAGCTGAGTGATCCGACGGGAGGTACGAACACATATATGATTCTATTCTTCCCCAATGATGTCTTGAATGGCTCACTCACAGAAGTTGAATCGTTCTGGTACAACCATGTCAGCAGTAACCGACACCGAATGAGTGGTCAAGCTTTATTCTATATAAGGCCAAGCGGGTTATTGTTTTCAAAACACCCAAGCAGGGAAAACTTTAGGTCATTTTGGCGTGAGCCGTTACGAATATTTGGAATATCTCATCAATTTGTGTACCCCGTAAAACCGTAGCACTTATAATTTACCTTGCGTCACACAAAGCACCAAAGATCCAATCGGTGTGTCATGTGTTTAATAATTTTAAATCTCAAAATACTAGAATTTTTTGTTTGTAATGAAGTGTGGCTCATGTAGACTTTTGATATCAAAGAGTTATGGTTAAAAGAAGCAATATAAGCATGCCAAAACTATACACTGACCCCAGATCAACGAGATATCATCTCGAACCGTTTACGGATGCTGCTCAAAACTACATCCAGTAGCTACATTGATAACATGTAGGCTCACTATAGAAAGCTTGAGAGCATTGAGCTGAATTGAGCCAATGTCTCAGTTCCACAACGAATTGCAAGGGTTAGGAAATGCCACGGTGCTAAGAAAAAGAGGCACTGACTTTGGAGAGGAACTAGTGTCAGTGTCACTGAAGATAAAAACAAAATGTTGTTCACTGGTCAAACGTCTTTGATCGAAACCATAAAACAATTTATGTTCAAGAGATAAGCGAGCACTAGACGAAAGCTTTGTATTATCAATATTTGCAAACTAATACTACATTAAAATAGCAAACGATGATTTTTTGTGTCGTTTAGTACCATATAGGGAATATAAAAGCCCATAATAAAATTTTAGAACAGGGCTTGTCTTGTTCGCAGACGACATGATGACTTCGTGGGGCCAGCTTGGTGCAGTGTTTTTTGTTTTGATTGTTCTTGCGATGGAGCACGCGGCTGCGTTGCATAAAGTTGGTAACGAGCGACAAAATTTATATTCTTAAATTCAACTTTCTGTTGCAATTCGTGGACGAGTTGTGCTTGTGCAGAGCTTTGAACGGAGCTTGACATGCGCGAGTGCACGAACGCCTGCTCGTAGAAGCTTCCGCTATATTTGAGGAAGATGAAAAAATTTTGAAGTCGAATTATGGTAGGCTTCAAGAAGGGTGTAATGATATCTCGCTACGTCCAGCTGGAGAAAATGTCAAGGCTGTTCAGAACGCAGAGATAGCATCGATATGCCCACAGCAGCTCCACAACGGCGCCCCGCTGCACTGTAAGCACTAAAGAAGAAGAAAATGCCTTCACCGTTGATCAGAATGGTGAAGTGCCGTATAAGGAATATTTCCTCGAAATGCAGCTCGCTTGCCACTGACCTTGTTTCGAAGCATCTGTCGGCGCCAAGTATAGCTCGCTCTCATGTTTTGAATGATCGGAGTTTGTTTGGGACACCATACAACGTCGCCATTCTACCTGCAGATCTCTTGTACACATGTCCATGGCTTGCATCCTGGGACTCAATGTGTTTTTGTCTCTGCTTGTAAGCAATAACGAAATTGGGCACGGGACATTGAGCTCGACGCTCAGTGGAGCTATGGTGTGCTTGTGAAGCCCCTCGATGTACCTCTTTTTCACCTTCCATTCTCTGTAGGAATAGAAGGACAAATGTGCAGTGCAAAAGCGAGCGTTTTCGTTCAATTCCTCGTTTGCCAAACTTGATGACATAGCTGGAAAGGGTCGCAGCACCACCCAGTGACGTTATTTGCATGCGGCTCATACATTGAACCCGAGCGTTGCGTGGACACTCAGTTCGGGCTCGCGACAATCAGTAGCTGGGCAAGCATTCGGGTAGAGGCCCGTGTTCGGTCGCGGCAATGACAATAATAGCCGAACCATAACCATGTCTGGAACTCACCACCTGCCCTGAGCTTTGCCAACCCCAGCCCATGGCTATGATCTACATTGGCGGCATATAATCGGCTCCAGATCACGTGACCACTTGTTATCGCTGCGAGTTGAGGGGGTGCGCGCTGCTCGTTTTTCTTTGACTTTTTCTGCGACTGCGTGTGGTGAAAAACAAACGCGTGTTTTATAGGCCATTAACGTGAGGGATTCATTGTATGCGGTATTTGCGCTAAAGTACAAAATCGTTGCATCGCCGCTTTAACTTCCGTATATTTCAGTCCCAAACATGTGTGCCACTGCGGAACACACGTTTTGGGACTGAAATGTAACGAAGTTAAAGGGGCGATGTAAAACAAGCAACAATTTAAAGCAAAATAACAATTGAAAGGAATATAGAGTGTGTTCAAGTGTCACCAGCATTCCCATGACGCTTATATATTGCTAATATGCCCGTCCTGTCACTATATGAAAATGACCCCGTTTTGAATCATTACGAGTGGTGAAAAACCTTCCAAACGTAAAGGATAAAGTATGTGGGCTATGAAAGCTTTCTCTTTTTTATTCTTTTGTCTGTCGGGCAGCCTTTATCGGGGCACTTGTTATCGAAGATTTCGAGCGTCCGGGTGATGTTTTGTACGTAGAACAAGCATATTCGCTGAGAGCCGAAAGAATAAAGCAGTATTTATTAAAAATTAGGTGATAATACGTGACCTTCATTTTAACGTGATCAGACATGCACAGAGGGTTGCTGATCCAGTGTTATTTCGTAATTACTTCCGTCTTTCTTAGTTTTCCAAATATCCTTCGTTCGTTTGGCACGTAAACTTCCCGTGCTGAAGAGCGCCGACGTCGTGTTCGCGCTAACAGTGTCCGAAAGTGCACCGAAATACATGTACGAAGCCGTTTTAGCACCGTTTTTAATGCAATGAATTAAAAAAAAACGACTGAGCTATTATTTCGTCTGCCTGACTGAGAAAGGTTTCAAGCTACCCAGCAGGTACGAATTATTCGGGATATTTGCTCATATGATCGAGCGCAGGAGAAAAATGCTCTCACTTTTTCCCATTGAAATGCATTTTCGGAAGTCAATTTTCGACTGGTTGCTGTCTGCTTCAATTTGCGTCAGCACACTAGCGCCAGTTGAACCTCTAGCGTACATTATAATAACCCTATACGGTGGCTGGACAGGAAGGTTTGGTGGCCTAGTGGGCTAGCGCACACCAGCTCGGAGCACGTGGAGCGAACGCTCGAGCTGCAGAACCCAGGTATCCTGGGTTCAATTTCCACCCCTGTTCGTTTCGATCTGGATGAGCATCGTACCGGCGTGCGGTCGTGTATCAGTACTGCGTGGTGCTTGTTAAAGACCCCAGGCTAGAGGTTGTACCGCACTGGCTAAATTTCTCATCTACAGCTGAGAGATAACTCGCCCGTTGAGCAGACTTAGTTCAGGCAGTATGAAGCTTACCCACAACCCAATTGTTTTTGTTTCTTTTGCAGGTTATATAGTGAAAATGAGCTAGTTTGCGGAAATCAAACTCGTTGTTTCTCATCACAACACATATTACTTCTTCGAGATAGTGGTTGTTTGAAATCGTATGGTTTCTCCCTTAAAACCGAGAAAAATGAAGAATAAATGCATGATAATGCAAATAATGGAAAGGTGCAAGCGAGCTGGACAAGAATGACGATAATAAACTCTGGAGAAAGGGAACAAGGGGGACAAAGGACAAAAACAATTGTCCAAACACAGCTAGTTGTGCTTGGAGTTTTCTGTTTGTCATTGTCCCAACGTTCCCCTTCTCCAGGGATCTTTATCATCAAGAAGTGTATACCGGATTAATTTCAGACAAACTGCCCGTCCAATCAGTTCGGCTAAAAAAGGAGGCAAGTCAGTTATGAGCTTCAGTAAAGTTTCTGGCCTAAAAAAGTTTTCTGTGTGAGGCTGAGCCAAGGTCATTATCCCAACGCTCATTATTCCAATGCAGATCCCGTTACTGGGTAGGAGCAGACATGTACAAGTTACCCCAAAACAGTAACTAAATACCTTCACTTGTTGCTCAGTTAAATAGTACCTAAATACATTACTCGTTACTGATTCTCAAAGCAACTCGTTACTTTACCTCAAATGTGACGAGTTACATTTCTCGTTACTTTTACGACGGAATACACAATTGCTTTTTTTTGTGGTTTACTGTTTCTCTACAAGTGTTGATCGGTTATGTTTTCCCGCTTCCTTGAGAATACATCTCTAACGACGCTGCAGAGTCGTTCTACTGACGCCGTCTAAGGAACGGCAGTACTGTGCTTCAGGAAGGGCTGATGAATCTGGGATTCCCCATGTTAACAAACTCCGTGTTCACTATCGGCCTGTACACGATTATAGAAGGTTCGAGCAACGAACCTTATTGTGTTCGCAGGGTTTAAGACATTCCCAGCTGTTGGTTTCAACTGTCGTGTTCAGCAATGAACGTTGCAATACTCTCATATTGAAGCATCATACTGAAGCACGGCCGCTACATCACCCTCTCCCGAGCGCGGGAGAGGGTGAGCTAGCGGCCGTGCTCAGCCTCACGAGAGCGGAATGAGCCCTCGTGCATGGAACGCGCGCGCACCGGTAGCTGTGACAGCGCTGTAAAGCGCGTCCTATGGTAAAGATATAAACAAGTGTTTAGAGTGCGTTGAATGACTGCCTTCATAGCTCTGTGGTTAGCGCGTCTGCCTGCTGATCAAAGGGTCAACGGTTCGAATCCCAGCCGGCGCCGGTCTTTTTTATTTATTTATCGACCCGCGGCGTAAGAGGTTAGATAGCCAGTAGATAGATACATAGACGAAAAGTGCGTGAAGTAGCCAAAGAATGCTATTCGCATTAAATATATTGTATCGACCTAAAGCATTCAGTGCCATTCCGCGCGTCGCTGGCGTCGCGCGTAATGACACTGAACGTGCATCGCGCAGTGGCCAGCTCATGAGTTCAAACTTTTCCGTTGCAGTTATCTTTGTTTGCTCGCCTGGTGAGCGTTTTGTCTCTTCCCCGTAAACCGTTTCGCGCGCGCGCGCGTGCGCACGTTTGTTTGTTTAGCAGCGGCAGGCGTGGATACAAGCCATTCCCCGGGAGAATGTCGTTGTCTCGCAACACTCCAGGGTGAGGACTTCCCCATTGCCTCGGACTGCCGTTTCTCTTGCACAGGTTCGTCCGCTTTCTGAGGTTGTCGAGTTCCCCGCGATGTTTCAACGTAATTGCATTGCTATAATCCGTTCACCGTAAAGGCCGGTTCTTACATGCAGCGAAGCGCTGATGTAGCGCTGCTCACGTGTCGTCAGCTACTTGACGCCTGCCATGAGCAACAATTTTGACGGTGCGATGCGAAGCTTGTAGAACGCTCCCGTCAGCACGCCCAGTAGTGATACACGACCGCATGCCGGTACGATGCTCATCCAGATCGAAACGGGCAGGGGTGGGGATTGAATCCAGGATGCCTGGGCTCTGCAGCGCGAGCTTTCGCTCCACGTGCTGCGAGTTGCGCGCTAAACCACACGGCCACCAATACCCCCCCCCCCCCCCCCCCCAAAAAAAAAAAAAAAATTGTCGTTTGTTGTTTATATAGGAGAAGTTTAGTCCCAGAACCAGTACGACTGCAAGCCAGGGGTCTTTAACGGGAAAAAAGACAACGAAGAAGGGGGACGCTCGAGACATTCGTATTGAATGTTTGATTCTCGACGGATGCTGGCCTGGGACATTAGTTTCTGACACCATGACAACCCACACATCACTTACAAAGCAGCTCCTCACGCCGAATACGCATTTGTCGCTGAGCTTCAGCCCTGAATTCGCAATGCGCTGCAGAACGTTTTGCAGATTGTTGGCATGCTCTTCTGCATTTCGGCCAAAGATAGCGTTCGTCAAAATGACAGACGACTCCTCGGATTTTGTCAGGATGCTAGCCTCACTTTCTAAAATGCCGATGGGGCTGAAGCAAGACGAAATCATAAACTCTCGTATCTGTACAACACGTTGAGGGTTATGAGGGAGGTTAGGTCGCGGCTGCCCTCGTGAAGTAGAAGCTAATGAAACACTGCCGTAAGGTCAACTTTTGAAAAGCATTTTGCTCCAGCCTTTGCAGTTAGAAGTTCTTCGATTGTTGGCAGTGAAAAACAATCTTCGACGGCTGCTTTGTTTGGCGCTCGCAGGTCACCACAGCGCCGTATGCTACCTTGTTTCGTTCTTGGTACAAACGGGGAGACCCACTTGGACGCATCGATAGACTCAATCACGTTCATCTCCAAAAGGCGTAGGATCTCTTTGGAGACCTCCTCACGGACACCGAAAGTTTGTCGGCGAACCTTCGCTGCTGTCGGCTGTGTTGTCTTGACAGTATTGTTCTTGTCTTGACTGAGTGTCTGTAGCCTTTAGCAAGCTCCAACCCGGGTGAAAGTAGTTATGGAAACTCACTCTTTACACTGGCCTCGCAACATGTCAACTTCGGTATTGTCGGTAACCACCGTATTGTTGAGCTCTCAATTAGAAGTGATAACGCTGAGTATCCATCTAATCCGCGAAGAGTTGTTACTTAAGAAATGATGTACAGAAGTATTGGTGCGCTTTTTCCTCGGTCGAAGACTATAGTAGTAACGTAGCCTTGCACTCGAATTCGATGCCTAAAATGGTCAAGTAACTTGCGCTCTGGGGCTCGCAAATTCTTGTTCGTTGGAGAGAAGTTTCTTGTACGGAACTGACATGATGGAAACTGATAAACTAGTGTCAGCCACAGAGGCAACGTCCTTGAATTCAACATCTACGGGGACATACACCGCAGCGTGCTTGACTGGTGTTCGTACTTGTATAGTTGAACTGCATTTTGTTCAGTACCGGTAAGTTCGATCTTCTCGCGCTTGCTTCCGGCGGGCTTATTTCACCTTGGCGTCGTGATGCGCAGTATTTGCGTTTATGGAATTTTCGTCATTTACTTGCCCGTGCTCTGCTTTTTGGCATATTAGCCCACTGCTGCGGTGAGCCGCATCTTTAGCATGTCTCTTTCGTTGGTGGACCTTAGTTGGAAACGCTTGAGCTAGCGTGAATGTCTTCTCTGGCCCCGTAGCGCTATATAGCGCAATGGTGTTACCTGGGGCCAATAATGAAACAAATATTTCTCGCTTTTATAAGTTAATACTTTTGTTGTCGGAATTAAAATCTACATATACGTGTAAAGTATGTAGTTTCAAACCGAACGCCTTTTGGTGTTGCTTGAAAACTTTATATTTTGCAATTTTCATAAGACTGGAAATTCACTAAATTCAAAAGTAGTTTATTTCTCTTTTAAAGTAAAACTCTTTCTAACTTCGCTGGTTTCTTGTGTAAATGCTTACTATCTATAACTGTTGAGTGTATATTACAGCGAAAGCTGTTAGTGGCCTGTTCCCCGATTTCGTGACGGCGTGAGGGTAAACGCCATCAGTTTCCCCGCAAAATCTAGCGGAAAAATTCGCGTCACGTGACCTGTGCACGAATTCAGTTTCCCCACTGAATTTGGCGAAAAAACTGATGTCACGTAAACTAACGCCACGGGATCTACAAAAAAAATATTGCGCGCTAAATTAAAAAGAAAATTTACGTCACGTGACCTAGGCACCAATTCATATTTCCCTTAAATTTAGGGGGAATTTGATGTCACGTGACCAACAAACAAATTTAGGTTACCCAATAAAATTAGCGGAAAAACCTATGTCATGTTACCAAAGCTCCAACTTCGTTTCCCCGCTACATTTATCGGAAAAACTTACGTCACGAGACCTATCTACCGATTCAATTTCCCCTATAAATTAGGAGGAAAAACAGATCACGATCTTAATATTATTTATTCATTAAGAACGTATCGACGCTAAATCAACGCAACGTCACTTAATTATAATATGGACTTTTAGCAAACCGTTGCCGTGTTCAGCCAATCGCGCTACCAGAGCCTTTGAAGCATGCTTTCAAGCGCGCGCCCCGCGGTCAAGGTACCTCCAGGCGCGCGCTTAAAAGCATGCTTCAAAGGCTCCTGGTGTTGCGGTACACGGAGCACGGAAACAGTTTGCTAAAGGTCCCTAATATCACCGCCTGGCGCACGATCAGCGCCATGTCAATTGATCGTCATCGTCATATTGTCCGCAGTACGATTATCGCTTATCTCTAAGCGCATCACGTCCTGTGATCGTCGAGCAATTTTCTTCGAATGCACTCATGGCGATCGCACATTTAGATTACATAAAAAGGGGGGGGGGGTTACATTGGTGGGTCTACGGCAGCGGCGACGTGTGGCTTCGTCAGGGGTGCCGTGAAAGCCTATGGCACAGGCGTCGGTGATAGGGCAGTATTTGTCACGACGCGCCGGCTTAGAGCTCCAATATTGAATGGTACTATGCCGAGTGCAAATACTACGTTGCGCACCACTCACAAGGGCTCATGCAGATTATGAAGCAGACGTAACGCACTAAGTGGTTGCGCTCTCGCCCGCGCAACGTTTGCTGTGAGGAAGGTACTTAGGGTGAGAGAAAGTAGCTTACCCGTTTATCCATGGGACGTCTCGCTGCCTCGTCTGCAGACAACGCACGAATCATTCCCTTGAGCTTGCCTTCAATTTCGGTGGCATCGCAAATAAACCATTTGTTGTCATCATAACACACCTCGACACTCCAATGCTTCATAATCTGGGGGTCAGGAACTCGATTATACGCTGCAAACATCCCACTCATTACATCGCCACTTCTTGCGACTATATGCTCGAGCGGTCTGAAACAAAGGTAGACAATGCATAGAGGTTCGAGGTGCACCGTTTTGACCTGAACGGCGTTCTTCTCCTCGCGTCTCAAAAAAGTCGACATGCCGCTCTACCCTCTCTGGCTTCAGCGGTGACAAAGGACCGAGATGAAGTGCGGGAGCGGTTATATAAGAGGGGAGTTGATCTCGACGACGATACGACTGTGAGGCTGAAGTTTTGCCGCGCATACGCAGCGCCACTCCTCCCTCTGGCGAGGCGCGCCCATACTTGTTATCAGTACCAGGAGCAGACGACGCCGGAGGCTGGTACGCTT
This sequence comes from Ixodes ricinus, assembly GCA_037355805.1. Lineage (NCBI taxonomy): Eukaryota > Metazoa > Arthropoda > Arachnida > Ixodida > Ixodidae > Ixodes > Ixodes ricinus. Next base: position 23,503 of record JAZHYW010015704.1, read on the forward strand.
GTTGTGCGGGCCTCGCGCTACGTAAAGTAATGCACCGAAGGCAAAATGAATAGGCACCAGGAATAGCTGTAAAGTCCATTGCCACAGCATCTTATTAAACAGAAAGGTAAATATATATACCCTTAAAAGTTACATTCAGTTCCTGGGAAGTGATTCAAGAAAGATCGCAAGAAGTATGAATCGCCAGTTGTGCGGAGGTCAGGGTTAAATATGCTTTCTCTATATTGTCACATAATTCACTAGTGAAGCTACACTTACTTGGCACGTTCATAGGTACTTTTGGTAGATACCACGCAAGAGCATGTAACAACTTCGCGATGCTTGGGGAAGCCGTCATTGTGAGGGTGTGCTGATCTCGCGCCTTCAGGGCCCGCAATCCGAAGCTAGTGTTCTAAGATAAGTCTCTAATGTAGTAGCTACGATGGTATGCCGTGCCTGTTGACGAAAGAAATCCGAATAGGCGGTCACCATTTTTTTTAAACAGCTTCGAACTTGAAAACGAAGCTCACTTTGCTTCCCCACCATTTGTTTTTCCTCTGTACTTACAAGAGAAAGCGAGTAACGGCGAAGCACTTGAGGTAAAGTGAGGCAGATAATCATAGCCTTTTTTGCGTGCTGACTTGAACGCATAATTGAAAAGAACTTGACAACTGTACTTTAGCTTTTTATATAATATTAAATTGGTGTAGTTAGTCCAACACAGCTGTAATTACTTTCAAAGCGACTCTAAATATTACATACTACAACATACCTGGGTCGACCAAATATAGCGTTTCGTCAATGTTCGATGTATGATATGAAAGCAGCATAAAGGGGACCAGGATAGGAGACTTCACAAAGGTAAATAACTGAAAATGTATGAGTGAAATTAAAAATAAATTACTTTTCTTGCAGAGAGAAGAAAGTAATATGAAAATCCATTTTGGCCCCAGGGTGTTTGAAATATATTATGTATAATGTGCATAAACAACAAACAAAACAGAAACTTACGCAAAAAACCTATCTGTGGCAACCCGAAAGTGTGTTTAGAAGGATCAGTCTGGTGTCAAATATGAAAGATAAAAAAAGAAGGCAAGAATATTGACGCCAATATGAGTCCATTGGCGATCACTCTTTTTACTCATCAAAGTATGAGTGGGTTACTGACGCACGTGCGTGAATTACAATATTAGTGAGTTTTAGTAATGCGTATACGAGCAAACGCAAGCCCTGTGCGGTTACGATATCGTTGCGAGTTCCAGACTGCGCGAGCGCGGAGCCCAAACTGCGGACTTGGATTGGCGCATGGCGACTTTCCGCATGCTCAGCGTGGAACACGCAGCGCTAACGCAAATGCATACAGCTTGCGTTTGCTCGTATACGCATTACTAAAACTCACTACTACTCGCTTTGACGGCAGCGGACACCTGCGCAAACACAGCAAGGCTTCGCGGCGTGTAGTAAAAGTTTTAATTTTGTTGTTCGGCCCGCTCGAAATTCCTGGGAACAGAACAGATGAGCTGTGGCCGTATTCGCGTCTCGCTTCCATTTTTGTATACACCCAGAGGGCATTTTACGCCCCTAGGACATCCCACGTTCGTCTCCCTTTGGACATTTAGAAATCCACCGGATATCCATTTACATCCGAACGACATTCCCCGGATGTCCATCGGACCATCCGACACAAGGACTAGGAACGTGGCACGGCTCATCCAGGACGTCCAAAAACAGATGTATGGACATTTACCAAAACACCCGCCGAATTACAATCCTGTGCAATTATATTGCATTTTCTTTAGAAAAGTGTTAATGCATGCCTTGTGTCATTCTCTCCAACAGTAGTATAATTATTGTTTCCTCTTTCTGCGCTCATGCTTAATGTAGTACTATTGTCAAGCTATTGTCTTCACTATATGTAGGAAATTCACATAAACGTGGAAAATAATGACTTTATTTACCATACAAGTATGGTGGGAGTTGAGGAAAAAAGCTGTGCAAGCAGCTTGACTGGTCCTCAGCCCCCCACAGGTACACAGCATTGGGAAAGTCATACACAATAATTCATATAATACAAAATACTTAACAACAAAAAATTAACAAAACAAAAACAAAAGCAATAATCTGTTAGCTAATCAACAGCAGTAAGGATTGCTTAATTTGAAAGAAAATAGTCTTTAAGCGCACACATATTGGAAGATTCGACATCAAAATTAGAGCCCGTAAGAGTGTTCAGTAATGTTGGCAAGGTTATTTTAATCATTTGGAGGCCATAATCTGTTCGTGATGCTTCTACTGCCCAGACATCCGAGTGACGGGTGGAATATGTTGCAGCTTTTTTTCGAAGTGATGATAATGACAATAAAAAAACTGTTTATCTCGCGACATTCTTGTTTATACTTTGTGCTAAGTCTGAAAGCATAGTGATCAAATATCTTCACTACACGCAGCTCTCTAAAAAGGTGGTCAGTGTGAGAATCATAAGGAACGTTACACACAATTCGTAACACTCTTTTCTGCAAAAGAAATAATTTCTGCAGATTGCTTTTTGTCGTCGTCCCCCAAACTAAATGGCAGTAATTCAGATGAGATAAAAACAATGAGTTATACAAAAGCAACTTTACTCCTTTTGCAAGAACATGACGATGACTATGCAGCATACCAGTGATACGAGAGAGCTTAGAAATAATATAGTCAACGTGTTTAGTCCAAGACATGTGCCTAGAGAAAAACACCCCCAAAGTCTTAAACGTGCTTACCACTTCGATAGGCGAAGAGTCTAGAAAAATATCACTCGTAAGTTCAGGGTTCTTATTTTTGGGGTAAAATAAGGTCGCCTTAGTTTTCTTTTTATTAATTATGAGATTATTTGATTTAGCCCATGTGTCTAGAGCTTTTATGGTGTAATTAGTACATGCGAAATTTTATTATAATTCTTACCTGAAAAAAAGAGGCTGGTGTCATCCGCGCAGATGATAAACTTCACATGCTGCGCAATGTTAACGATGTCATTAATATATATATTGAAGTGCAATGGCCCAAGTATGCTTCCTTGTGGTACCCCAGACTTAATTGGCTTGATATCAGAAAAGTGACCTTGAATACTAACATACTGACGCCGTTTTTCCAAATACGACTTAATGAGAAGCGCTGCATGTCCCCTAATTCCATAAAACTCCAATTTTTGAATGAGCAACTCGTGGTCAATGTAGTCAAACGCTTTTGTAAAATCGATGAATATGCCCAGTACTATATGCTTATCTTCAAAGTTGCGCAGTATGAATTCATTTTGGTCAAGCAAAGCTAGTTCCGTAGAACGTTTCTTTCTAAATCCGAACTGAGATTCTGTAATGACGTAATGCTTTATGTTATTTTTTTTACTTTATGACATCATGCATAAGTTTATTTCTGCATTAAATTCACTCCCGTGCTTCGGTACAGTTGGGTTTGCATGCATGTGCACATGCATGCGAAATTCTCAGTGAAGTGTCGCATGGGAGTGAATTTAATGAGGAGACAAATTTGTTCATGATTACATCCGAGCATGTTTTTGTGAATTTCATATACACAGTGCAGACAGATAACTCGGCAATAGTTCTACACCAAGCATGATCTCAGGAAAAAAAAACTAAAATATACCAAGAGTAGATTTAGTATTTGCTCCAGTAAGCTAAATTGTGACAGTATGTTTGCCTGTAAACCAAGACAAGTGGAATTTCTCTTGAATTTTTATTGCATATACAATTAACGTAACCGGTCTTTCCTTACGGGTCTTCGTTAACCTTTTTTGGGTGCCAAGTACAATTATCTCCGTAAACAATTTGGAATATTTCGAGTTTTTCCCAGTCTCGGCGCAAAATGAAGTCATCGAATTTAATATGCCTTCCCTCCGACCTTATTTTTCGCTTTGAGGTTTATCTTTTTACATAATCAGGCAGTCCAGCAGAGTGCACGACGAGGGCATAACGTGCCTGTTTTGCCCCAACGACGAGGCTGCACAATCATCGCAGCCACTCTGGGACTACGCATTGGCCGCGGATAAGGCGCAATTACCAGCAGCGCCACAGCGACAGGCGGTAACACCGAAGAGCTGCGGGGGAACAAGACGAGGCGGCACAGTCATCGAAGCCACTCTGGGACTACGCATTTGCCGCGGATAAGGCGCAATTACCAGCAGCGTCACATCGACAGGCGGTAACACCGACGAGCTACGGGGAAACAAGACAAGGCTGCACAGTCATCGCAACCACTCTGGGACTACGGATTGGCCGCGGATAAGGCGCAATTACCAGCAGCGCCACAGCCACAGGCGGTAACACCGACGACCTGCGGGGAAACAATACGAGGCTGCAAAGTCATCGCAACCACTCTGGGACTACGGATTGGCCGCGGATAAGGCGCAATTACCAGCAGCGCCCCAGCGACAGGCGGCAACACCGACGAGCTGTGGGGAAACAAGACAAGGCTGCACAGTCATCGCAACCACTCTGGGACTACGGATTGGCCGCGGATAAGGCACAATTACCAGCAGCGCCCCAGCGACAGGCGGCAACACCGACGAGCTGCGGGGAAACAAGACAAGGCTGCACAGTCATCGCAACCACTCTGGGACTACGGATTGGCCGCGGATAAGGCGCAATTGCCAGCCGCGCCACAGCCACAGGCGGTAACACCGACGACCTGCGGGGAAACAATACGAGGCTGCAAAGTCATCGCAACCACTCTGGGACTACGGATTGGCCGCGGATAAGGCGCAATTACCAGCAGCGCCACAGCGACAGGCGGCAGCACCGACGAGCTGCGGGGAAACAAGACAAGGCTGCACAGTCATCGCAACCACTCTGGGACTACGGATTGGCCGCGGATAAGGCGCAATTACCAGCAGCGCCACAGCCACAGGCGGTAACACCGACGACCTGCGGGGAAACAAGACAAGGCTGCACAGTCATCGCAACCACTCTGGGACTACGGATTGGCCGCGGATAAGGCGCAATTACCAGCAGCGCCACAGCCACAGGCGGTAACACCGACGAGCTGCGGGGAAACAAGACAAGGCTGCACAGTCATCGCAACCACTCTGGGACTACGGATTGGCCGCGGATAAGGCGCAATTACCAGCAGCGCCACAGCAACAGGCGGCAACACCGACGAGCTGCGGGGAAACAAGACAAGGCTGCACAGTCATCGCAACCACTCTGGGACTACGGATTGGCCGCGGATAAGGCGCAATTACCAGCAGCGCCACAGCCACAGGCGGTAACACCGACGACCTGCGGGGAAACAAGACAAGGCTGCACAGTCATCGCAACCACTCTGGGACTACGGATTGGCCGCGGATAAGGCGCAATTACCAGCAGCGCCACAGCCACAGGCGGTAACACCGACGAGCTGCGGGGAAACAAGACAAGGCTGCACAGTCATCGCAACCACTCTGGGACTACGGATTGGCCGCGGATAAGGCGCAATTACCAGCAGCGCCACAGCGACAGGCGGCAACACCGACGAGCTGCGGGGAAACAAGACAAGGCTGCACAGTCATCGCAACCACTCTGGGACTACGGATTGGCCGCGGATAAGGCGCAATTACCAGCAGCGCCACAGCCACAGGCGGTAACACCGACGACCTGCGGGGAAACAAGACGAGGCTGCACAGTCATCGCAACCACTCTGGGACTACGGATTGGCCGCGGATAAGGCGCAATTATCAGCAGCGCCACAGCGACAGGCGGTAACACCGACGGGCTGCGGGGAAACAAGACGAGGCTGCACAGTCATCGCAGCCACTCGGGGACGACGCATGGGCCACGGATAAGGCGGAATTCCCGGCAGCGAAACAGCGGCAGGCGGCAACACCGACGAGCTCCGGGGAAACAAGTAGAGGCTGCATAGTCATCGCAGCCACTCTGGGACTACGCATTTGCCGCGGATAAGGCGCAATTACCAGCAGCGCCACAGCGACAGGCGGTAACACCGACGAGCTGCGGGGAAACAAGACGAGGCTGCACAGTCATCGCAACCACTCTGGGACTACGGATTGGCCGCGGATAAGGCGCAATTATCAGCAGCGCCACAGCGACAGGCGGTAACACCGACGGGCTGCGGGGAAACAAGACGAGGCTGCACAGTCATCGCAGCCACTCGGGGACGACGCATGGGCCGCGGATAAGGCGGAATTCCCGGCAGCGAAACAGCGGCAGGCGGCAACACCGACGAGCTCCGGGGAAACAAGTAGAGGCTGCATAGTCATCGCAGCCACTCTGGGACTACACATTTGCCGCGGATAAGGCGCAATTAGCAGCAGCGCCACAGCGACAGGCGGCAACACCAACGAGCTCCGGGGAAACAAGTAGAGGCTGCACAGTCATCGAAGCCACACTGGGACTACGCATTTGCCGCGGATAAGGCGCAATTACCAGCAGCGCCACAGCGACAGGCGGTAACACCGACGAGCTGCGGGGAAACAAGACTAGGCTGCACAGTCATCGCAACCACTCTGGAACTACGGATTGGCCGCGGATAAGGCGGAATTACCAGCAGCGCCACAGCGACAGGCGGTAACACCGACGAGCTGCGGGGAAACAAGACGAGGCTGCACAGTCATCGCAACCACTCTGGAACTACGCATTTGCCGCGGATAAGGCGCAATTACCAGCAGCGCCACAGCGACAGGCGGTAACACCGACGAGCTGCGGGGAAACAAGACTAGGCTGCACAGTCATCGCAACCACTCTGGAACTACGGATTGGCCGCGGATAAGGCGGAATTACCAGCAGCGCCACAGCGACAGGCGGTAACACCGACGAGCTGCGGGGAAACAAGACTAGGCTGCACAGTCATCGCAACCACTCTGGAACTACGGATTGGCCGCGGATAAGGCGGAATTACCAGCAGCGCCACAGCGACAGGCGGTAACACCGACGAGCTGCGGGAAACAAGACTAGGCTGCACAGTCATCGCAACCACTCTGGAACTACGCATTTGCCGCGGATAAGGCGCAATTACCAGCAGCGCCACAGCGACAGGCGGTAACACCGACGAGCTGCGGGAAACAAGACGAGGCTGCACAGTCATCACAGCCACTCCAGGACTACGCATTGGCCGCGGATAAGGCGCAATTACCAGCAGCGGAACAGCGACAGGCCGCAACACCGACGAGCTGCGGGGAAACAAGACGAGGCTGCACAGTCATCGCAGCCACTCGGGGACGACGCATGGGCCGCGGATAAGGCGCAATTACCAGCAGCGCCACAGCGACAGGCGGTAACACCGACGAGCTGCGGGGAAACAAGACTAGGCTGCACAGTCATCGCAACCACTCTGGAACTACGGATTGGCCGCGGATAAGGCGGAATTACCAGCAGCGCCACAGCGACAGGCGGTAACACCGACGAGCTGCGGGGAAACAAGACGAGGCTGCACAGTCATCACAGCCACTCCGGGACTACGCATTGGCCGCGGATAAGGCGCAATTACCAGCAGCGGAACAGCGACAGGCCGCAACACCGACGAGCTGCGGGGAAACAAGACGAGGCTGCACAGTCATCGCAGCCACTCTGGGACTACGCATTTGCCGCGGATAAGGCGCAATTACCAGCAGCGCCACAGCGACAGGCGGTAACACCGACGAGCTGCGGGGAAACAAGACTAGGCTGCACAGTCATCGCAACCACTCTGGAACTACGGATTGGCCGCGGATAAGGCGGAATTACCAGCAGCGCCACAGCGACAGGCGGTAACACCGACGAGCTGCGGGGAAACAAGACTAGGCTGCACAGTCATCGCAACCACTCTGGAACTACGCATTTGCCGCGGATAAGGCGCAATTACCAGCAGCGCCACAGCGACAGGCGGTAACACCGACGAGCTGCGGGGAAACAAGACGAGGCTGCACAGTCATCACAGCCACTCCGGGACTACGCATTGGCCGCGGATAAGGGCGCAATTACCAGCAGCGGAACAGCGACAGGCCGCAACACCGACGAGCTGCGGGGAAACAAGACGAGGCTGCACAGTCATCGCAGCCACTCGGGGACGACGCATGGGCCGCGGATAAGGCGCAATTACCCAGCAGCGCCACAGCGACAGGCGAGTAACACCGACGAGCTGCGGGGAAACAAGACTAGGCTGCACAGTCATCGCAACCACTCTGGAACTACGGATTGGCCGCGGATAAGGCGGAATTACCAGCAGCGCCACAGCGACAGGCGGTAACACCGACGAGCTGCGGGGAAACAAGACGAGGCTGCACAGTCATCACAGCCACTCCGGGACTACGCATTGGCCGCGGATAAGGCGCAATTACCAGCAGCGGAACAGCGACAGGCCGCAACACCGACGAGCTGCGGGGAAACAAGACGAGGCTGCACAGTCATCGCAGCCACTCTGGGACTACGCATTTGCCGCGGATAAGGCGCAATTACCAGCAGCGCCACAGCGACGAGGCGGTAACACCGACGAGCTGCGGGGAAACAAGACAGGCTGCACAGTCATCGCAGCCACTCTGGAACTACGGATTGGCCGCGGATAAGGCGGAATTACCAGCAGCGCCACAGCGACAGGCGGTAACACCGACGAGCTGCGGGAAACAAGACTAGGCTGCACAGTCATCGCAACCACTCTGGAACTACGCATTTGCCGCGGATAAGGCGCAATTACCAGCAGCGCCACAGCGACAGGCGGTAACACCGACGAGCTGCGGGGAAACAAGACGAGGCTGCACAGTCATCACAGCCACTCCGGGACTACGCATTGGCCGCGGATAAGGCGCAATTACCAGCAGCGGAACAGCGACAGGCCGCAACACCGACGAGCTGCGGGGAAACAAGACGAGGCTGCACAGTCATCGCAGCCACTCGGGGACGACGCATGGGCCGCGGATAAGGCGCAATTACCAGCAGCGCCACAGCGACAGGCGGTAACACCGACGAGCTGCGGGAAACAAGACTAGGCTGCACAGTCATCGCAACCACTCTGGAACTACGGATTGGCCGCGGATAAGGCGGAATTACCAGCAGCGCCACAGCGACAGGCGGTAACACCGACGAGCTGCGGGAAACAAGACTAGGCTGCACAGTCATCGCAGCCACTCGGGGACGACGCATGGGCCGCGGATAAGGCGCAATTACCAGCAGCGGAACAGCGACAGGCCGCAACACCGACGAGCTGCGGGGAAACAAGACGAGGCTGCACAGTCATCGCAGCCACTCGGGGACGACGCATGGGCCGCGGATAAGGCGCAATTACCAGCAGCGCCACAGCGACGGGCGGTAACACCGACGAGCTGCGGGAAACAAGACTAGGCTGCACAGTCATCGCAACCACTCTGGAACTACGGATTGGCCGCGGATAAGGCGGAATTACCAGCAGCGCCACAGCGACAGGCGGTAACACCGACGAGCTGCGGGGAAACAAGACTAGGCTGCACAGTCATCGCAGCCACTCTGGAACTACGCATTTGCCGCGGATAAGGCGCAATTACCAGCAGCGCCACAGCGACAGGCGGTAACACCGACGAGCTGCGGGGAAACAAGACGAGGCTGCACAGTCATCACAGCCACTCCGGGACTACGCATTGGCCGCGGATAAGGCGCAATTACCAGCAGCGGAACAGCGACAGGCCGCAACACCGACGAGCTGCGGGGAAACAAGACGAGGCTGCACAGTCATCGCAGCCACTCGGGGACGACGCATGGGCCGCGGATAAGGCGCAATTACCAGCAGCGCCACAGCGACAGGCGGTAACACCGACGAGCTGCGGGGAAACAAGACTAGGCTGCACAGTCATCGCAACCACTCTGGAACTACGGATTGGCCGCGGATAAGGCGGAATTACCAGCAGCGCCACAGCGACAGGCGGTAACACCGACATTCTGCGGGGAAACAAGACGAGGCTCCACAGTCATCACAGCCACTCCGGGACTACGCATTGGCCGCGGATAAGGCGCAATTACCAGCAACGGAACAGCGACAGGCCGCAACACCGACGAGCTGCGGGGAAACAAGACGAGGCTGCACAGTCATCGCAGCCACTCTGGGACTACGCATTTGCCGCGGATAAGGCGCAATTACCAGCAGCGCCACAGCGACAGGCGGTAACACCGACGAGCTGCGGGGAAACAAGACTAGGCTGCACAGTCATCGCAACCACTCTGGAACTACGGATTGGCCGCGGATAAGGCGGAATTACCAGCAGCGCCACAGCGACAGGCGGTAACACCGACGAGCTGCGGGGAAACAAGACTAGGCTGCACAGTCATCGCAACCACTCTGGAACTACGCATTTGCCGCGGATAAGGCGCAATTACCAGCAGCGCCACAGCGACAGGCGGTAACACCGACGAGCTGCGGGGAAACAAGACGAGGCTGCACAGTCATCACAGCCACTCCGGGACTACGCATTGGCCGCGGATAAGGCGCAATTACCAGCAGCGGAACAGCGACAGGCCGCAACACCGACGAGCTGCGGGGAAACAAGACGAGGCTGCACAGTCATCGCAGCCACTCGGGGACGACGCATGGGCCGCGGATAAGGCGCAATTACCAGCAGCGCCACAGCGACAGGCGGTAACACCGACGAGCTGCGGGGAAACAAGACTAGGCTGCACAGTCATCGCAACCACTCTGGAACTACGGATTGGCCGCGGATAAGGCGGAATTACCAGCAGCGCCACAGCGACAGGCGGTAACACCGACGAGCTGCGGGGAAACAAGACGAGGCTGCACAGTCATCACAGCCACTCCGGGACTACGCATTGGCCGCGGATAAGGCGCAATTACCAGCAGCGGAACAGCGACAGGCCGCAACACCGACGAGCTGCGGGGAAACAAGACGAGGCTGCACAGTCATCGCAGCCACTCTGGGACTACGCATTTGCCGCGGATAAGGCGCAATTACCAGCAGCGCCACAGCGACAGGCGGTAACACCGACGAGCTGCGGGGAAACAAGACTAGGCTGCACAGTCATCGCAACCACTCTGGAACTACGGATTGGCCGCGGATAAGGCGGAATTACCAGCAGCGCCACAGCGACAGGCGGTAACACCGACGAGCTGCGGGGAAACAAGACGAGGCTGCACAGTCATCACAGCCACTCCGGGACTACGCATTGGCCGCGGATAAGGCGCAATTACCAGCAGCGGAACAGCGACAGGCCGCAACACCGACGAGCTGCGGGGAAACAAGACGAGGCTGCACAGTCATCGCAGCCACTCGGGGACGACGCATGGGCCGCGGATAAGGCGCAATTACCAGCAGCGCCACAGCGACGGGCGGTAACACCGACGAGCTGCGGGAAACAAGACTGAGGCTGCACAGTCATCGCAACCACTCCGGGACTACGCATTGGCCGCGGATAAGGCGCAATTACCAGCAGCGGAACAGCGACAGGCCGCAACACCGACGAGCTGCGGGGAAACAAGACGAGGCTGCACAGTCATCGCAGCCACTCGGGGACGACGCATGGGCCGCGGATAAGGCGCAATTACCAGCAGCGCCACAGCGACAGGCGGTAACACCGACGAGCTGCGGGAAACAAGACTAGGCTGCACAGTCATCGCAACCACTCTGGAACTACGGATTGGCCGCGGATAAGGCGCAATTACCAGCAGCGCCACAGCGACAGGCGGTAACACCGACGAGCTGCGGGGAAACAAGACGAGGCTGCACAGTCATCACAGCCACTCCGGGACTACGCATTGGCCGCGGATAAGGCGCAATTACCAGCAGCGGAACAGCGACAGGCCGCAACACCGACGAGCTGCGGGGAAACAAGACGAGGCTGCACTGGTCATCGCAGCCACTCGGGGACGACGCATGGGCCGCGGATAAGGCGCAATTACCAGCAGCGCCACAGCGACAGGCGGTAACACCGACGAGCTGCGGGAAACAAGACTAGGCTGCACAGTCATCGCAACCACTCTGGAACTACGGATTGGCCGCGGATAAGGCGCAATTACCAGCAGCGCCACAGCGACAGGCGGTAACACCGACGAGCTGCGGGGAAACAAGACGAGGCTGCACAGTCATCACAGCCACTCCGGGACTACGCATTGGCCGCGGATAAGGCGCAATTACCAGCAGGGGAACAGCGACAGGCCGCAACACCGACGAGCTGCGGGGAAACAAGACGAGGCTGCACAGTCATCGCAGCCACTCGGGGACGACGCATGGGCCGCGGATAAGGCGCAATTACCAGCAGCGCCACAGCGACAGGCGGTAACACCGACGAGCTGCGGGGAAACAAGACGAGGCTGCACAGTCATCGCAGCCACTCGGGGACGACGCATGGGCCGCGGATAAGGCGCAATTACCAGCAGCGCCACAGCGACAGGCGGTAACACCGACGAGCTGCGGGGAAACAAGACGAGGCTGCACAGTCATCGCAACCACTCCGGGACTACGCATTGGCCGCGGATAAGGCGCAATTACCAGCAGCGGAACAGCGAGAGGCCGCAACACCGACGAGCTGCGGGGAAACAAGACGAGGCTGCACAGTCATCGCAGCCACTCGGGGACGACGCATGGGCCGCGGATAAGGCGCAATTACCAGCAGCGCCACAGCGACAGGCGGTAACACCGACGAGCTGCGGGGAAACAAGACGAGGCTGCACAGTCATCACAGCCACTCCGGGACTACGCATTGGCCGCGGATAAGGCGCAATTACCAGCAGCGGAACAGCGACAGGCCGCAACACCAACGAGCTGCGGGGAAACAAGACGAGGCTGCACAGTCATCGCAGCCACTCGGGGACGACGCATGGGCCGCGGATAAGGCGCAATTACCAGCAGCGCCACAGCGACAGGCGGTAACACCGACGAGCTGCGGGAAACAAGACGAGGCTGCACAGTCATCGCAGCCACTCTGGGACTACGCATTTGCCGCGGATAAGGCGCAATTACCAGCAGCGGAACAGCGACAGGCCGCAACACCAACGAGCTGCGGGAAACAAGACGAGGCTGCACAGTCATCGCAACCACTCTGGAACTACGCATTTGCCGCGGATAAGGCGCAATTACCAGCAGCGCCACAGCGACAGGCGGTAACACCGACGAGCTGCGGGAAACAAGACTAGGCTGCACAGTCATCGCAACCACTCTGGAACTACGGATTGGCCGCGGATAAGGCGCAATTACCAGCAGCGCCACAGCGACAGGCGGTAACACCGACGAGCTGCGGGAAACAAGACGAGGCTGCACAGTCATCACAGCCACTCCGGGACTACGCATTGGCCGCGGATAAGGCGCAATTACCAGCAGCGGAACAGCGACAGGCCGCAACACCGACGAGCTGCGGGGAAACAAGACGAGGCTGCAGAGTCATCGCAGCCACTCGGGGACGACGCATGGGCCGCGGATAAGGCGCAATTACAGCAGCGCCACAGCGACAGGCGGCTAACACCGACGAGCTGCGGGAAACAAGACGAGGCTGCACAGTCATCACAGCCACTCTGGGACTACGCATTGGCCGCGGATAAGGCGCAATTACCAGCAGCGCCACAGCCACGGGCGGTAACACCGACGACCTGCGGGAAACAAGACGAGGCTGCACAGTCATCGCAACCACTCTGGGACTACGGATTGGCCGCGGATAAGGCGCAATTACCAGCAGCGCCACAGCGACAGGCGGCAACACCGACGAGCTGCGGGGAAACAAGACAAGGCTGCACAGTCATCGCAACCACTCTGGGACTACGGATTGGCCGCGGATAAGGCGCAATTACCAGCAGCGCCACAGCCACAGGCGGTAACACCGACGACCTGCGGGGAAACAAGACGAGGCTGCACAGTCATCGCAACCACTCTGGGACTACGGATTGGCCGCGGATAAGGCGCAATTATCAGCAGCGCCACAGCGACAGGCGGTAACACCGACGGGCTGCGGGGAAACAAGACGAGGCTGCACAGTCATCGCAGCCACTCGGGGACGACGCATGGGCCGCGGATAAGGCGGAATTCCCGGCAGCGAAACAGCGGCAGGCGGCAACACCGACGAGCTCCGGGAAACAAGTAGAGGCTGCATAGTCATCGCAGCCACTCTGGGACTACGCATTTGCCGCGGATAAGGCGCAATTACCAGCAGCGCCACAGCGACAGGCGGTAACACCGACGAGCTGCGGGGAAACAAGACGAGGCTGCACAGTCATCGCAGCCACTCTGGGACTACGCATTTGCCGCGGATAAGGCGCAATTACCAGCAGCGCCACAGCGACAGGCGGCAACACCAACGAGGCTCCGGGGAAACAAGTAGGAGGCTGCACAGTCATCGAAGCCACTCTGGGACTACGCATTTGCCGCGGATAAGGCGCAATTACCAGCAGCGCCACACCGACAGGCGGTAACACCGACGAGCTGCGGGAAACAAGACTAGGCTGCACAGTCATCGCAACCACTCTGGAACTACGGATTGGCCGCGGATAAGGCGGAATTACCAGCAGCGCCACAGCGACAGGCGGTAACACCGACGAGCTGCGGGGAAACAAGACGAGGCTGCACAGTCATCGCAACCACTCTGGAACTACGCATTTGCCGCGGATAAGGCGCAATTACCAGCAGCGCCACAGCGACAGGCGGTAACACCGACGAGCTGCGGGGAAACAAGACTAGGCTGCACAGTCATCGCAACCACTCTGGAACTACGGATTGGCCGCGGATAAGGCGGAATTACCAGCAGCGCCACAGCGACAGGCGGTAACACCGACGAGCTGCGGGGAAACAAGACTAGGCTGCACAGTCATCGCAACCACTCTGGAACTACGGATTGGCCGCGGATAAGGCGGAATTACCAGCAGCGCCACAGCGACAGGCGGTAACACCGACGAGCTGCGGGGAAACAAGACCAGGCTGCACAGTCATCGCAACCACTCTGGAACTACGCATTTGCCGCGGATAAGGCGCAATTACCAGCAGCGCCACAGCGACAGGCGGTAACACCGACGAGCTGCGGGGAAACAAGACTAGGCTGCACAGTCATCGCAACCACTCTGGAACTACGCATTTGCCGCGGATAAGGCGCAATTACCAGCAGCGGAACAGCGACAGGCCGCAACACCGACGAGCTGCGGGGAAACAAGACGAGGCTGCACAGTCATCGCAACCACTCTGGAACTACGGATTGGCCGCGGATAAGGCGGAATTACCAGCAGCGCCACAGCGACAGGCGGTAACACCGACGAGCTGCGGGGAAACAAGACTAGGCTGCACAGTCATCGCAACCACTCTGGAACTACGCATTTGCCGCGGATAAGGCGCAATTACCAGCAGCGCCACAGCGACAGGCGGTAACACCGACGAGCTGCGGGAAACAAGACTAGGCTGCACAGTCATCGCAACCACTCTGGAACTACGGATTGGCCGCGGATAAGG
Organism: Ixodes ricinus; assembly: GCA_037355805.1. NCBI lineage: Eukaryota > Metazoa > Arthropoda > Arachnida > Ixodida > Ixodidae > Ixodes > Ixodes ricinus. Next base: position 38,840 of record JAZHYW010015704.1, read on the forward strand.
CGGAATTACCAGCAGCGCCACAGCGACAGGCGGTAACACCGACGAGCTGCGGGGAAACAAGACTAGGATGCACAGTCATCGCAACCACTCTGGAACTACGGATTGGCCGCGGATAAGGCGGAATTACCAGCAGCGCCACAGCGACAGGCGGTAACACCGACGAGCTGCGGGGAAACAAGACGAGGCTGCACAGTCATCGCAACCACTCTGGAACTACGGATTGGCCGCGGATAAGGCGGAATTACCAGCAGCGCCACAGCGACAGGCGGTAACACCGACGAGCTGCGGGGAAACAAGACGAGGCTGCACAGTCATCGCAACCACTCTGGAACTACGCATTTGCCGCGGATAAGGCGCAATTACCAGCAGCGCCACAGCGACAGGCGGTAACACCGACGAGCTGCGGGGAAACAAGACTAGGCTGCACAGTCATCGCAACCACTCTGGAACTACGGATTGGCCGCGGATAAGGCGGAATTACCAGCAGCGCCACAGCGACAGGCGGTAACACCGACGAGCTGCGGGGAAACAAGACTAGGCTGCACAGTCATCGCAACCACTCTGGAACTACGGATTGGCCGCGGATAAGGCGGAATTACCAGCAGCGCCACAGCGACAGGCGGTAACACCGACGAGCTGCGGGGAAACAAGACTAGGCTGCACAGTCATCGCAACCACTCTGGAACTACGGATTGGCCGCGGATAAGGCGGAATTACCAGCAGCGCCACAGCGACAGGCGGTAACACCGACGAGCTGCGGGGAAACAAGACGAGGCTGCACAGTCATCGCAACCACTCTGGAACTACGGATTGGCCGCGGATAAGGCGGAATTACCAGCAGCGCCACAGCGACAGGCGGTAACACCGACGAGCTGCGGGGAAACAAGACTAGGCTGCACAGTCATCGCAACCACTCTGGAACTACGCATTTGCCGCGGATAAGGCGCAATTACCAGCAGCGCCACAGCGACAGGCGGTAACACCGACGAGCTGCGGGGAAACAAGACTAGGCTGCACAGTCATCGCAACCACTCTGGAACTACGGATTGGCCGCGGATAAGGCGGAATTACCAGCAGCGCCACAGCGACAGGCGGTAACACCGACGAGCTGCGGGGAAACAAGACTAGGCTGCACAGTCATCGCAACCACTCTGGAACTACGCATTTGCCGCGGATAAGGCGCAATTACCAGCAGCGCCACAGCGACAGGCGGTAACACCGACGAGCTGCGGGAAACAAGACTAGGCTGCACAGTCATCGCAACCACTCTGGAACTACGCATTTGCCGCGGATAAGGCGCAATTACCAGCAGCGGAACAGCGACAGGCCGCAACACCGACGAGCTGCGGGGAAACAAGACGAGGCTGCACAGTCATCGCAACCACTCTGGAACTACGGATTGGCCGCGGATAAGGCGGAATTACCAGCAGCGCCACAGCGACAGGCGGTAACACCGACGAGCTGCGGGGAAACAAGACTAGGCTGCACAGTCATCGCAACCACTCTGGAACTACGGATTGGCCGCGGATAAGGCGGAATTACCAGCAGCGCCACAGCGACAGGCGGTAACACCGACGAGCTGCGGGGAAACAAGACTAGGCTGCACAGTCATCGCAACCACTCTGGAACTACGGATTGGCCGCGGATAAGGCGGAATTACCAGCAGCGCCACAGCGACAGGCGGTAACACCGACGAGCTGCGGGGAAACAAGACTAGGCTGCACAGTCATCGCAACCACTCTGGAACTACGGATTGGCCGCGGATAAGGCGGAATTACCAGCAGCGCCACAGCGACAGGCGGTAACACCGACGAGCTGCGGGAAACAAGACGAGGCTGCACAGTCATCGCAACCACTCTGGAACTACGGATTGGCCGCGGATAAGGCGGAATTACCAGCAGCGCCACAGCGACAGGCGGTAACACCGACGAGCTGCGGGGAAACAAGACTAGGCTGCACAGTCATCGCAACCACTCTGGAACTACGCATTTGCCGCGGATAAGGCGCAATTACCAGCAGCGCCACAGCGACAGGCGGTAACACCGACGAGCTGCGGGGAAACAAGACTAGGCTGCACAGTCATCGCAACCACTCTGGAACTACGGATTGGCCGCGGATAAGGCGGAATTACCAGCAGCGCCACAGCGACAGGCGGTAACACCGACGAGCTGCGGGGAAACAAGACTGAGCTGCACAGTCATCGCAACCACTCTGGAACTACGCATTTGCCGCGGATAAGGCGCAATTACCAGCAGCGCCACAGCGACAGGCGGTAACACCGACGAGCTGCGGGGAAACAAGACTAGGCTGCACAGTCATCGCAACCACTCTGGAACTACGCATTTGCCGCGGATAAGGCGCAATTACCAGCAGCGGAACAGCGACAGGCCGCAACACCGACGAGCTGCGGGGAAACAAGACGAGGCTGCACAGTCATCGCAACCACTCTGGAACTACGGATTGGCCGCGGATAAGGCGGAATTACCAGCAGCGCCACAGCGACAGGCGGTAACACCGACGAGCTGCGGGGAAACAAGACTAGGCTGCACAGTCATCGCAACCACTCTGGAACTACGCATTTGCCGCGGATAAGGCGCAATTACCAGCAGCGCCACAGCGACAGGCGGTAACACCGACGAGCTGCGGGGAAACAAGACTAGGCTGCACAGTCATCGCAACCACTCTGGAACTACGCATTTGCCGCGGATAAGGCGCAATTACCAGCAGCGGAACAGCGACAGGCCGCAACACCGACGAGCTGCGGGGAAACAAGACGAGGCTGCACAGTCATCGCAGCCACTCGGGGACGACGCATGGGCCGCGGATGAGACGCAATTCTCGGCAGCGAAACAGCGACAGGCGGCAACACCGACGAGCTGCGGGAAAACAAGACGAGGCTGCACAGTCATCGCAGCCACTCGGGGACGACGCATGGGCCGCGGATAAGGCGCAATTCCCGGCAGCGAAACAGCGACAGGCGGCAACACCGACGAGCTGCGGGTAAGCAAGGTATTAGCGGCACCGGGCAGCAGGAAGTCGCAGTCCAGCAGAGTGCACGACGAGGGCATAACGTGCCTGTTTTGCCCCAACGACGATGCTGCACAGTCATCGCAGCCACTCGGGGACGACGCATGGGCCGCGGACAAGACGCAATTCCCGGCAGCGAAACAGCGACAGGCGGCAACACCGACGAGCTGCGGGTAAAGCAAGGTATTAGCGGCACCGGGCAGCAGGAAGTCGCAGTCCAGCAGAGTGCACGACGAGGGCATAACGTGCCTGTTTTGCCCCAACGACGATGCTGCACAGTCATCGCAGCCACTCGAGGACGACGCATGGGCCGCGGATAAGGCGCAATTCCCGGCAGCGAAACAGCGACAGGCGGCAACACCGACGAGCTGCGGGTAAGCAAGGTATTAGCGGCACCGGGCAGCAGGAAGTCGCAGTCCAGCAGAGTGCACGACGAGGGCATAACGTGCCTGTTGTGCCCCAACGACGATGCTGCTACAGTCATCGCAGCCACTCGGGGACGACGCACGGGCCGCGGATAAGGCGCAATTCCCGGCAGCGAAACAGCGACAGGCGGCAACACCGACGAGCTGCAGGAAAACAGGCGATGCTGCACAGTCATCGCAGCCACTCCGGGGACGACGCATGGGCCGCGGATAAGGCGCAATTCCCGGCAGCGAAACAGCGACAGGCGGCAACACCGACGAGCTGCGGGTAAGCAAAGGTATTAGCGGCACCGGGCAGCTGGGAAGTCGCAGTCCAGCAGAGTGCACGACGAGGGCATAACGTGCCTGTTTTGCCCCAACGACGATGCTGCACAGTCATCGCAGCCACTCGGGGACGACGCATGGGCCGCGGACAAGACGCAATTCCCGGCAGCGAAACAGCGACAGGCGGCAACACCGACGAGCTGCGGGTAAGCAAGGTATTAGCGGCACCGGGCAGCAGGAAGTCGCAGTCCAGCAGAGTGCACGACGAGGGCATAACGTGCCTGTTTTGCCCCAACGACGATGCTGCACAGTCATCGCAGCCACTCGGGGACGACGCATGGGCGCGCGGATAAGGCGCAATTCCAGGCAGCGAAACAGCGACAGGCGGCAACACCGACGAGCTGCGGGTAAGCAAGGTATTAGCGGAAAGGGCAGCAGGAAGTCGCAGTCCAGCAGAGTGCACGACGAGGGCATAACGTGCCTGTTTTGCTCAACGACGATGCTGCACAGTCATCGCAGCCACTCCGGGGACGACGCATGGGCCGCGGACAAGACGCAGTTCCCGGCAGCGAAACAGCGACAGGCGGCAACACCGACGAGCTGCGGGGAAGCAAGGTATTAGCGGCGGTATTAGTGGATTCTACTCTTTGTATGTCGGAGCTCTTTTACGTTGTGAAATAACGCTGGAAGAATACAATCGAAAGTTCTCCGCAACTAGACCACCATGTCAATGATGAGGGATAATACCCATACTCGTAGGGAAAGAATTTGAGTCTCCGGAACAAGATCTAACGCGCTCTAGCGTGTTTTAAAGCAATAAAAAAATGAACACAAAATATTGCGTCATTGTCGTTCCAAAAACAATGTCTGGATCGGAACATAGTGTATTCGAGCCTGCCCTTGGAAGTTGAGGGATACACGGAACCAGAAATGTCCGGGAAGGGGTGTCTTGACGTCACCCGCATGTATTAACACAATAGATTATTTTGCAGTTCAGTCACATTTATTTACTAAAAACAAATTATCTTGGAAATGAAGCCTCTAACTATCATTTGTCCGCATAAATGACTTGAAGGTGGTAACCCGAGATTGCAGCCTTCTTGAGGTACCACAACGCTTCAATAATCACGCATGGTAGTCGGCTTCTCCTCTAAAGATATGTGTGTCCATTGACCACAAAAGGTCGAAGTGGATTTCAAACGCACGATTGGATATGGCGCCCACTCTCGCCTTGCAATGGGAGTAAAGAATTTGGACG